>SNQJ01S0004254.1:178232-231142 GCA_010110895.2 Picea sitchensis
AATCTTGTGGCTTTGATATTCTCGGAAGATCTTTTACTGCCTCAAGATTTTTGAGCTTGATTAAGTGGTCAAAGTTTATATGTCCAAGTCTCCTATGCCATAACCATCTCTCATCATGTTTGCGTAGATGACACTCTTCTCTATGTTTTTTCAGCAGATATACATTATTTTCTATCCTAATGCCTTTAGCCACCACTTGTCCTGAGTTTACAAACTTTATCTTGCAATCCTTGGAAGTGAACACCACTTCACATCCTCTGTCACACATTTGACTTACACTGAGCAGATTATGTTTCAGCCCATCTACCAGCAGAACATCTTGGGCTTTTCCTTTTCCATTACTCAGACTCACCATTCCTTTACCCTTGATTTTACCTGGACCATCATTTCCAAATGTTACGTTTCCTGATTTCCTTTCATATGTTTGGAGCATCCACTATCTATATACCAAGGGTTCTTTTGTATTTGAGCTGACAACACTAATCCACACTTTTCACTTTCTTTCTTCTTCCAAACCTTGACAGTTTTAGCAGGGGAATTCAAATCTAGTTCATAGTTCTTTAAGCGACAATTAGCAACTTTATGTCCATAGTTATGACAGATGTAACATTCTGGTTCGTTGAATAAAGGATCATAATGATTGACATGCTTAACCTGTGTCCTTTTCCCATCCATCAAGTGACTTGCAATCTGTGTTGGTTTGTTACTTGGATGTCTCATTCTTTGTTGTGGCAGATATCTATACCTTGAATGTCTTGATTGCTCATATCTAAATTTTAAAGAACAGTTTACATCTTTGTGACCAAAGTTGGAACAGAAAAAACATCCATAGAAAAATCCTTGGTACCTGGAAAATGGTTGTCTTCTTTGAGAAGGTTGATTTCTTCCATACTGATGATTTCTTTGAACAGAGAGTACATTATTTCTCTGATCTACAGTTTCAGTTCTGGTACCTCTTTCATTAATCCTCCTGGGTAACTGATTATCTTATTTTATTTCTGCAGATTTTTTGTTGTCATAGGTTGTAGATTTGACAAACTTTATGGGTTCTTTGTTGCTTGGCTTATCACTACTTGATCCCTCTTCATAACCCAAACCTATTTTCATCTTTGGGTTTCTTTGCTGATTCATAATGGTGGCCAATTCTTTTGAGGCTTTAATACTTGACAAATTCTGATGATACAAGGCTTGAAACTTCTCCAACTCTTTCCTAGTTTTCACTACTTTTTCCAGAGCTTCACATCTTGCCTTCTTTTCTGATAATTATTGTTTTATAATGTCTTCGATTTTCTTTGCCTCTTATAATTCCACTTTTAGTAGGAAAAATTCTTCATCAAGTTCTTTATTGCCTTTCTTGAACTGTATCAGCAATTGTTTTTTTTTTCTCTTCTTAATTCTGAGTCTGTCAATCTCTTCCAGTGCACTGATCAGTTTTCCTTCCAAGTAAACCACAACTTCTTCATTGTCAACATTACTTCCTATGCTTTTATTATCATAATCCTCTTGGGCCATAAGCATAAATTCATTGATATTATCTTCACACTAGGACTCACTATTTGTGTCTTCTGAAGAGTTATCATTGTTTACACAAAAACTTTGATTTTTACCAAATCTCTTGGGTTTGAACTTCTTTTCACCTTCAGAGTTCTGATCATGTTTCTTGTGTGGACATTTATATGTAAAGTGACCTATCTTACCACAAATGAAACATTTGAAGGGAAACTTACCTTGGTACTTGTCTGATCCTATCTTTAGTCTTCTCACAAATTTTGCTTCAATTTCATCAGGCTCAGAATCCTCATTCTTGTCTGCTTTAAATGATGCTTCTTTATAGGTGGGTTTATCTTTAACTATCCTCATTTCATATGTTGTCAACGTTCCTAGAAGTTGATCAAAATAAAAAGCCTTTAGATAATTAAGTTCTTCTATAGCTGAGACCTTTGGGTTGAACCTATCTGGCAGAGATCTCAAAATTTTATGAACTAGAGAGGGTTCCTCAATTTTTTAACCAAGTGCTTTCATTGCATTTACTAATTCTTCAACTCTCAGGAAGTACTTCCCAATAGTTTCATCTTCTTTCATCTGTAGTTGTTCAAACTGTACTCTATAGGTTTGAAGCTTGGCATCTTTTACCTTCTCATTACCTTCATAACTACTAACGAGTTTGTCCCACATGTCTTTGGCAGTTTCTAAGTGCATAACTTTTACAAATTTTTCTTCTGCAAGCTCACTCAAAATAGCATTCATAGCCTTAGCGTTGAAGCTGAACTCTATCTTGTCATCCTTATTAGCTAGTACAACTGGCTTCACATAACCAGTCTCTACCACATCCCAGACATCTGCACCTAAAGTCATTATGTAGGTTCTCATCCTAACTTTCCAGAAGGCAAAGTTTGTTCCATTGAATAGGGGGCCCTTATTGGTTGATTTTCCTTCATGGCTTTACATGGTTAAGATTTTTGATCTACCTTTAGATAAAAGGAACCGGATCTGATACCAATTGTTGAACAACTGAGAGGGGGGGGTGAATCAGTTGTTATCGTGCTTAAACAATTAGGCGTATTTTAAGCTCTTTACAGAGCACTCAATGACAATCACAATAATGCAGGGAAGTAAGCGTTAAATCATTCAACATCAATCACACACATTAAATACACACAAACAAATATTTCCTGAGGAAACCCATAAAGGGTAAAAACCTCTTCTTCTTTATATGATAAGTAATCTTTATATTCTATACATTATCATTCTTGGGAGCTCCAACTCCTCTTGAGGCTACAACCTTTGTTTTGCAAGTTGCAACTTTCTGAGAGCACCAACTCTTTGAGTGTTCTAGCACCAACTGGATGGAAGCACCAACTTCCGACCACATAGGCTCCAACCTGTATAACAGAGAACACTTGTTCTCCCTTGCACCACCGTACCTCCCTAAATTTTCTGGCTGCAACCAGATGGAAGCTACAACTCTCAGTGTTCAAGCACCCACTTGAAACTCAGAGGACAACATTCCTCCTTAGCACCTCCCTTCCTCCCAAAGATATAAATATTTGCTTGTAGTGTTCTATTACAGTGAGACAATGTTTATTCAAAGACTTACTAATCACTTCATTGTTCTGCTACACTAAATTGCTCTACCTCAATCAATGTCTCTCTTCTTGCATCTTCTTGAACTTTCTGATCTTCTGCTCTAACTCTGCATGTGCACCTCAGCCTACTTTTTCTATCTCAGATATACATTCTTGTTCCCTGGTTCTTCTGGGATTTTTCTTCTGTAGACTTCATACTTCTACCTGCATGAATCCCTCACAGTCAACAATAGCACTCTCTACTTTGTTCATCATTTTTATAGTCTCTGTGCACCTTGTGCATGCTGCATATGCTATCACACTGCATACACTTCACTGCATTCATAATTACTGGCCCTTCTCCTGAGATCCTTTGGCTTCACTAGTTGTAACAGTCTTCGACCCTTTTCCATCTGTCATTCAACTCTATGATGAGTCTACACTCCACTGGCAGTTTCCTCGAGACTCTTCGTATTCTCTGGAGATCACCCTAAAGACTCTTTGAATTCTCTGGCAGAAACCATTTGTGGTCTCTAACAGTTACACCGAGGCTCTTCGGCTCCTCTGGCAGTCACCCTACAACTCCTCAAATTCTCTGGCAGTTACTAAGAGAACCTCTACGCATTCATGCAATTTGGTGCCTTCTCTCTTCCTGAGGAAAACTTCATAGTGGGCATTTTATCCTTTCTGGCTAAGCCCTTTCCTTTCACATGTGGCCTCAGGCGGTGACCAAATTCCTATTCAGAAGTCATTTCGCGATTTTGTGTTCCGGGATATCCAGTTGCGAGTTGCCTCGCTCCACTCGCAAAATTTCGAAATGGAGCCTAGCTTTGCTAGCTCCTTCCCATCACTTCCGTTGATATGACCACTGGGTGTGACCATAGCCCCATTCGAAAGTGCATTTCACAATTTCTCACTTCGGGGATTCTCCAGTGAGTCCCTTGACTCCTCTAATTCTCGGTACCTGGAATAGAGCCTAGCTACGCTAACTCCTTCCATTCACGTGACCACCGGTGGTGACCAAAGGCCAAGTCCGAAAATGCATTTCGCAATTCACGTTTCGGGGATTTTGTGAAGAGTCATATCGACTCTCCATGTCGCAAACTCTGAAATGGATCTTGTCTTCTCTATCTCTTCTCTCCAGCTCTCGATGATGTGACCACGAGATATGACCACTGTCTAGTCATTTGAGCGCTTTGCTCTTCAGATCAACGGTCCACATTCCTTTGATCCAACGGCTATGATCATGTCGTGACCTCACATATCATGAGTTCCCTCAACACTGCCTTTGAATTTCTTGATTTGCGAGTCAGCGAAATCCCAATTGCTCGCCACATGTCCTCTGGCTCCAACAACCAGGATCATTTCGCGACCTTCCATATTGCGAGTTCCAGCAACTCATTCCTATGGAATTCTTGATCTGTGAAATGTCGAAATGGATCCATATCAGAACAACGGTCGAGATTTCTCATTGATCCAACGGCTATCCTCTGCCCCGGGACTTCAACCTTTGGGACTTTGGGGGAGTGATGAAGCTAAAACTCTCGAATAAAAAATCATGGAGTGACCTCATTCTTGCGTCACTCAATGATGTGTCATGAGCGTAGTGGCTACCATGCGTCACTCAAATTTGTGATTTCCAGTGGCCTGAGATGTCGAATCAACTTGACACTTGTCCTTGTATGATTGTGCCACATGTCCTTGCTGACGTAGGCTGCCACCTTTCCTTGTTCACGCGGTTTTCCATGATCTACCTCCTGGATCTAACGGCCTAGTTTAGTCCTCGATCCAACGGCTCAGATATTTTCTCAATTTCACATATCACGAGTTGGAAGGTTAGGCCCCTCCTCCCTTTGACCTTTCAGTCAACGAAATGATGATCTGTAGCCACGTGTCCTGCCCGAAGATGGACGGTCCTCCTGCTTTCAGTATTTTGTAAGCCCGTTTCACCTTTCACTTTAAATATCGTGCAAGTTCTCCTGGATCCAACAATGGTCAGTCCTCGCGCTCGGATCTAACGCCCGAGATATGTCCTCCATCTACGTGTTCCTCTTGTCTGGACTTACGATGTCTTCCGAGCCTGTTTTCCATCAAATGACAGGCACACGTTGCCTGTGTTGTTTTCCTATACTATTCTTGCCATCAATGACAAGCACACTCTACCTGTAAACATGCCAACCCTTAGGTCTTCTTTCCATCAGGAGGAAAGACAAATATGGATCAAGAGTAGTTGCATAATGGAGCATGGTAGAAACTTCAATGGGTTGAATTTATTTGGGAAAATTGCAATAGATACTAGAAAACCTTCTACTTAATATAGAAATAGTTTCATTTCTCTTCCTTTTTAAGCCATAGCACTCTGTAAGTTGTAGATCCAAAGATTTATTCCTGCCCCAAAACTTTAAAAAGACATTCTTCAATTCCTCCCATGAGTTAATTGTCTCTGGCTGAAAATTTTTAAAACAGTATTTGGTGTCCCCTTTCAAGGAATGAGAGAAGGCCCTTATACAAACATCATCATGATCAATATCAAACGAATCTATAAAATGCTCAAACCCTTGGATGTGTTTTTCAGTTGAGATGGCATCAAGTTCCCCATCAAACATAGGTAGGTAATCATAGTTTTTTGGAGGAAAATCATGAAGGATGTGGCGTAACGTTAAGGGTCTATATATTTGATGGGTCTTGAAGAGTGTTGGATCAAGTGTAGGAGGTGAAATATCAACCTTGTTTTCATGAGGCTCATCAACTTGGTTATGGTCATCACATGGCTTAGATGGAAATTTTTGATCAAAATTAGTGATATAGTGAGGATATGTATGTACAAATTTAAGAGGAGGATATACAATTGCAATATTCTCATGATCATCATTTGAATGCAGCAGGTAAAGAAAAATTTGTTTGGCATGTTCAAGGAAGGACCAGAGGCAACTTATAACAAACAATAAAATCCCTTGGAAAAAATCCAATTTTAAGTACTTGTTTTCTTCGATAATGTCTTTTAATACCTCTATAAAGGGATCTCATCTTCCAGTGGAGTCTTTGAATTACATTTGAAGCTTTAGTGGAGTCACCAATAATGTTTTGGAAGCTGGATTCTTCATTGAGAGTGGAGTCGCCATTGAAAATTTAATTTTATGGATTCTTCTACCAGTGGAATCACCTTCAAACTGATTTTTCGATGTGTGAAGTCGCCAGAGAAGGGATACAGCCAATATTTTCCTAAGTGTATGTTGCTCTCATACCTTAGAATTCAACCATGTCGTTCTTTCCCAAGGAAAATATTTCAATTTCGTCCCCGACAATGACGCCAGAATGTTAGTACTCGGTAAATTTTGTCCGACTAATAGACAAATGACAGAAGTAACTATTTCAACCAACTTCATAGTTGGGCACTATCCTGCTCAACTTAGAGAGGGCTCTCTCTTGTCACTTGATATTTCTTTAATAAACAGTGGCTAGATTTAGTTTGTTTTGGAGGTTTTTATAAATTTGTTGGCTAAGAAGGGGAGGGACACTCAGGGCTATGGAGTCAAAATTATGAAAATGAATGAAAGCATTGACTGGCCAATAGAAATCTACAGAGGATAGAGGCTAAATGAAGCAATGAATCTGAGTTGTAAAATGAAATTTGCAGAGTGTAAGAGGAAAAGGGAAAAACAAGTAACTGCATCAGAGCATTAACAAAATGAATTATGAATTAGTTAGGAAGAAATACACACAGTTTAAATTGCTTCAACCGAGAGCATCACAAGATGAATTCTGGTATTTTAACTCTCCAATTTAAACAAAAGACAGTTTAAATGGAATTAAAGGACATAGGAAATACATATACTGAGGGAAAACAAAACTCATATCACTACCATTAGAATATTTTCATAGAGACTTCAAAAACTTCTGCAATATATATTCAATTCAGTTCCAGAAAATTACAGTATTTTCCTTCTCTGAGGGAAGGTCCCTCTCTGGTAAGTCCCACCATTCATTTATCTTTGTAGTAGTATATATATATAAATTACATCCCGGATTCAAAACGAATCATCTTCCCCAACGTTCCAAAAATAACTGTCAGTTACAAAAGAGTAACGTACAACAACCGAACTCCTATTTTCTAGGGGATGTTATACAACAAAAATGACATATCTGAGATTTTTCCTTGATGGCCACTTGTCAATATTATTACAAAATTCTCTGACACATACTAAATTTAACCTGCCATCTATTTCGGCTTGGCAATTTCTTCTTTTAATGTGTCAAGCCAAGCAGGCTGGTTTTCTCCAACACTTTCGAGTACCTCAACTTTTACCTTTGTCTTCTGACGCTTCCCCTGTTCCCTCTTGAAAGCTCGTGCATGGTGCTCGCCTGCATATTGGTTGATGATTAAATCCTTCATCATGGGATTTAATCTAATTTCTCCGCCTAACCATGGTTCGTCCACAAACTTTGTATGAAATTTCGTTGCTAATATTTGTGCGACCAACTTCTCTTTCTTCTTCATTGATGAATTTTTCATAGTAGTTGAAAATCCTGGTTCACTGGAAGCAACTTGGTCTGTCGTATTTATTTTCCCTGGTTTTGTAGAAAGCATGAACTTATCTTCCTTAGCTGAATGATTCGGCCTGTGCTTTCCCCATTCTGAAATAGAACGTTAATCGCCCAAAATAGAGTAATGTAACCCATGTTTTGAATAACAATCGCCATTGAGTGTCAATCATGAACTACTGACAAGAGTACTTGCAGGTATGTTGGTTTATCATGTTTGGCCAATATATTTCGAATGATGAGCCTTCGAGTTGGTTATCTGGAAACGCTCACCTGGCATCGCATGGACGAAAAAGTACCCGAACAAGTGGTGTGAGATGATTTGACCAGCCATCACTTTTCCCTTTCCACATGCGATTTTTGGATTTGACATATTCAATGACATTAGAACACATGACATCGGGGCATAGTTGAGAGGTTTCCCACTTACCCTCTTTCCCCCCCGATATTCCTCTGGAGGCGCCACGTGTCTACGGCTTGAAACCGCGATATTTTCCCTGGCCCGCTCTCTATTGCTTAACCTTTGCGTTATTTCCTTGCCCGATATGTCTCCTGACTGTCGATTTGGTTTGCTTGATATCTATGGCCCGTTGGGTCCCATCACTTCCTCGTCTCCCCCAATTTTAGCCCTGTCCTCCTGATGTGACCCTGCCTGCTAGTTTAACACTCCTCTTATACTAATTTAGCGTCTTGCCAAATCTCGAGACTTGGATTCCAAGGAATTATTACAGTGATAACACTCAATTAGATAGATAGCTTACTTGTTGTTGCTTACTTAAAAAATTGAATAGATTAACTAGCTTTAAAATAGATTGTTATTTGCTTATTTAGAAATAGTCCATCAATTCCTTGTTTGAAGTTGCTTAGGGTAAATAATTAATAATTCTAGAATTGTTTAAAGCTCTTCATTATTTGAGTTTATTGGAATTAGATTAGATTAGGCTAGGCTAGGCCAGATTAGAGATATATACCCGCACATGCAATGTTGGCACCTCGAAGCTTACGAGCTCCGAGTTGACAATTTAATGTCGAATTAGATAGCATATATTTTACTCGACAATTCCCTTATTCTATGAGTTATTATGTAAATCATCTCTATTATCATTTTTGGAGTTGTGCTCCACATTCACATCTTGTTTACATTATGTGTACTTTGGTTTATTATGCAATCTTCAGTATTTGGTGCAAACATTTAGTATCAAAGAGGATGATGCTTGGGTTTGGCTCCTTCAAACAAGTCATCTTACCATTTACACTCTATTCTTTTAGGGAAATATTCAAGGATGCAAAGAAGATAGGGTAAAGTACATTGTGTCAAAATTTCAAATTTTAGGTCACTATAATTCCAGAGTTACAAGATGTGGAAGTTAAGTTTTTTCACTAGTCCTAAAACTAGTCTTAAATGGATGTTTTTGGTAAAACAATGGAGACATTTTGAGCTCACCATTGAGTCCAAAGCAGCTGAGATAGCCAAATTTTCCTTTCATTTCATTCTAGTTGGACACCAGAGGCCAGATATATGAGGGTTTGAAGTCAGAGGTTCGTTGCTAGATTATGTAACAAAGGTTAATGACCTAAGAGCCCAATGTAAATCATGTGGTTTAGATAGAAAGGACATAACTTGGAACTAAATATGTTTCATTTGTTTATATCTTTCACACCCATAGGTTGACTATGGGATATGCATATACAATGCCTTCTTGTTCTTCCTTTTCAAAGATGTTAATGCATGAGAAGGGGAAGCTTATTTCCATGGGTTTCCTTAAGCCATATCAATCTCAGGATTTATTGGTTGGTTAGCTTAAGGGACAAAAAAATTCAGGGAAACTTAGACAAGAAACAAAATAAGTCCAAGAAGAATTCAGAGAAAGATCAAGCACAGTCATTGTCTACCCCAAAAGCAGACTCCAAATCCTCTTCTTCAAAGGGAAATTCTAAAAAGAAGGATATGCCAACTTGTATTTATTGCAAGAAGGTTGGTCATGAGGAACATTCTTTTCATAAGAAGTAGATCGATGAGTTGGAACATCTTAAAAGAACAACATTAATCGTTCTTCTTCACAACAACCCTGTACTCATTTTTCCAGATCAGGAAAAATAAAATCAATTGCACTTCTTTCTACTGCAAATTCTTCTCAGCAATGGATTCTTGACTCAGATGCATGACATCACACAGGTTCTTTCAAAGAACAATTTAATTTGTTGGAGCCTTGTTCAATGCCCCACATTCTCATTGGGGGTGACTCTCCTGCAGTTGTCATTGGGAAATGTTTTGTTGATGCTAGCACTAGTACTTTTGAGGATGTATTTTGTGTGCCTGATATGTCATCCAACCTTCTCTCAATCTATCGAATTTCTAAGAATGGAAGAAAAGTTGATTTCACTCCGGATTTAGTCACCATCAAGGATCTTGATGATAATTCACTTCTTATAGTTGGTAAGGCTCATCATGAGTATCGCCTGTATGATTTCTCTCATTTTGAACCTCATTCTCATTTTGTTTCTTTATTCACCCATTCAGATTTTGTGAGGAAGCTATGACATGAGTGGTTTGGCCATCTCAACTTTCTCTATCTTCAATAGCTAAGCATGGAGGATATGCTCACAGGGCTTCCTCATATAAATTTCTCATATGGATTTTTTCCGGGTTGTGCCTTGGGAAAGCATCCTCGAGACAAGTTTGACAAAGGGAAGGCTTGGAGGGCTTCATAAGTCCTTGAGTTGGTTCACAATGATGTGTCAGGTCCATTTCCATCCTTGTCTTTCAGAAAGGATCGCTACCTAATCACTTTTATTGATGAATTTTCTAGATACACCTGGGTCTACTTTCATTGACGGAAAGGAGAAGGAGAATATGTGAACCACTGCTTTCAACAATTTTGCACTCTTGAAGGGACAGATCTTCATCATATTTTCTCCTATACACCTTAGCAAAACAGTGTGGTGGAGAGAAAAAATAGGTCCTTGGAAGAGATGGTTGGCTACATGATCCACACACACTCTGTTGCATCTGAGCATTGGGAAGAAGCTATCAATTGTGGTGCTCATATTCAAAGCATAGTTATGCATAAGGCATTGAAGGGTATCACTCCCTTTGAAGATTGGTGTGGTAAGGAAACCTATTGTGAGACACTTCAGAGTTTTTGGCTCCCCGGATTGGGCACACATTCCTTTGGAGAAGCGCAAGACCTTAGAATCTCAAATTCATCCCTGCATCTTTGTTGGTTACCCTAATGGTGTCGAAGGATATAGGCTCTTAGATCATGAGACACATGAGCTCTTCATTGAGCATAGTGTGAAATTTGAGGAAAGCTCTCATATCTCATCCTCTCATCTCCCTTCCTCCACCATGAATTCAGATAGTGACTCGGAGGATTTTCCTCCAACTACCTCTTCCCACTGAGTTGATCATGATATTTCATCCTACTCTTCACAGAGTTTAGATATTGACGATGAATATTCTCGTTGTCCATCCCCTACCATGTATTTTTGGGATCGTCATACACTTGAGTATGTAAGAACTCTTGTTGGGGATCCTTCTGATACTCGGAGGACTTGGTCACAGCATCGGGATACTCCAAATTCCTACATTGCCATAGCTTTAGATCCATAGTGATTTCATGAAGCATCAGGTATTATAGAGTGGGATTCAGCAATGGAGGAAGTGCAACTCATTGATTTAGAACAAAATTTGGGATCTTGTTCCACTTCCTAAGGGAATAAAATTGGTTCGGTGTAAGTGGATCTATCGGACCAAATTTGCAATGGATGGATTAGTTGACAAGAGACCAATGAGCCAACATCCACATATTCATAGTTACCAATATGGATTAGTTGAAAACATTGATGGTTACCAATGATCCAACATCCACATATTAATGTGTTGAATATCATGCATATGCATAACCAATTTTCATGTCATTGTGCTTTGAGGAAGAAAACCAAATTGAAAATGTACACATATATACAAAATGAAAACAAAGCTACAACTGAAAAATTGCTAACAAATTGGTGGAATGTTATACATCTTATAAATCAGTATCCCTATCTCCCTCATTGTTGTTATCCTTGCAACCAATTATACCCTAGTTGTTTGTGTGATGAAGAAATCAACATAATGAGACTATGTTTGAACCTTTAAAATATGCAAATTATTAGTGGAATAAAAACAAATAGACCCTACTACCAAAAAGGACTTGTAAATCCATTTTAGGAAATAATTGACATCATAGGAATCACACTAGAATTCTAGAAGCATTACTAAGTCATATACATAACATTTAATTTTAGTTATATATATTTTGGTATAATTATTAATAAATAGGGGTCAGGGAATTTAAAATTATGTGGGAGCATATAATTTTAACCAATCATATAATGTTTTTCTTTAAATTGGTAAAATTTTCATAAGGGACTATTAAACATTATGAATGGATTTACAACTAGGGGACAAGAAATAAGAGGATGTGATACACTCTAAAAATAGGAGAAATTTTATAAGTTCATCAAAACACGTGTTTGGAATGTTTTTTACTAAGTGACCCCCTTGATAGAAATAATTTCAAAACTAGGTGAATCACACAAGGTAGTCGAGTTTTATAGAAAAAATGGGGTAATTGTGTACATTTCATCTAAGCAAGCTAATATTGAATTATGTGCCATTGCATTTTTAAATTGGAGAGATGTAATATTTTATTAATAACACCTTTTTTTTCCACAGGAAAGAGCAGTTCCTTGTTATTCAATTTGAATCAAAGGAAACTTTCCATTACATATAGTGAAAAAGGCTCAAATCCATTACAAAGATATACTCAGTATGAGCTCAACATGTCATTTATGGGAATTGAACCCAGGTGGGGAGGATAAAAATCATTCCTCCCAACCATTCAAGATAAACCCAATTCACAGGCACTTTATTCATTTGTATGAATCTTGAATATCATAGGTTGTAGAAATTAGATGTTCAATATAAGCATATTAAGCATATTTGTGTGTAAAGCATAATCATCATGTTTAATATGATCCCAAGGATGACATATATGGGGTTAAATGTATATGTAATGGGGTAATTGTATATGTAATAGGAGTCAACCTAATAAAGAGCATATATATGCAATGAGTGAGAATATGTATATATAGAGATCAATATAGTCATTATGGATAGGAACATCTGATTGGATATATGAATGTATTGAAGTAGTTGGATGAGGTTCCCTTATTCTATGAGTTATTATGTAGCTCATATCTATTATCATTTTTGGAGTTGTGCTCCACATTCACATATTGTGTACATTATGTGTACTTTGGTTTATTATGCAATCTTCAGTATTTGGTACAAACATTTAGTATCAAAGAGGATGATCCTTGGGTTTGTCTCCTTCAAACAAGTCATATTACCATTTTCATTCTATTTTTGTAGGGAAATTTTCAAGGATCAAAGTTTCTAGGATGAAAAGAAGACAGAGTGAAGTACATCGTGTCAAAATTTTGGATTCTAGGTCATTATAATTTCAGAGTTACAAGATGTGGAAATCACATTTATTTACTAGTCTTAAAACTAGTCTCAAATGGATGTTTTTGGTAAAACAATGGAGACATTTTGAGTTGACCATTGAGTCCAAAGCAGCTGAGATAGCCATATTTTCCTTTCATTTCATTCTAGTTGGACACCGGAGGATAGATCTATGAGGCTTTGAAGCTAGAGGTTTGTTGCTAGATCCAGTGGGGAGACACCATTTCGGATCATTTTGGGTATAATTTAACCCTTCCATCGTGCTCAAAAGATCTGAAAACCCTAAGATCGATTGTCTATTCATTGATTTTGTGCAAAGTTGTTCGAAGAGGCAAAAAACATTTCTCGGGGAGTTGTACGACCCCCCAATGTGCACTTGAACTTGGTCGCAGTTGCGCTAAATTTGATGGTTTCTACATTTGGCTATTTCTCTAAGTTTGGCAACAGTTTCTCTAAATTTGGCAAAGTTTTTTAATTTATCTAGAAGTTTCTACAGTTGGCAGTTTCGGTAAGTTTGGCGACAGTTCCGCTAAATTTGGTGAAGTTCTTTAATTTATCTGGAGTTTTCTACAGTTGGAGGTTTCACTCAGTTTGGAGACAGTTATGCTAAATTTGGCAGAGTTTTTAATTTATCTGGAGGTTTCTACAGTTGGCAGTTTCTCTAGTTTGGAAGCAGTTCCACTAAATTTGGTGAATGATAAATTTTAAATTTCCTACCCACTCTTCGTTCGCAAGTTGGGTTTTGAAGACAAATTTTGCAGGCTCACATCTCGGGCTTCCAGCCTCCTTTTATCAAGCAATTTTTTGTTCATTTGGGTTAATTTGTTGTTCTCTCCACACTAGTGTAGATAGTTTCTAATTTTGGTGCACCAAGTTTCAAGTATTTGCAGATTCTCACGGATGACACTGCTCAATTCTCATTTTGAGATCTTCAAAGGCTTGTATATTTTTCATATGACCTTGAATCGAGGTGATTCATTTTTTGAAAGTGCATTATTTTTTGTGCACTTCGTAGTGGTATTGTTTATTTCACTTGATATTGTTCCAAAATTGTACTTTTAGCACATACTCATATTTTTAGGGTTTGTAAAGGCATTGAAGTCAAGTCCACTCATTGTTCTCTTGCTAGTGGTAATTGTAACTACACTAATATAAAGTGCCAAATAATTTTTCTTGGGGGGGATCCTTGATTGAGTGATTTGTGGGGAGTGTCTTGGTGTGATTGTGCATGTGCATCTTTTTCTACTTGTTCTCTTTTTTCCTTCACAAATGGGTAAATTTAAATTCCCATTTCTAACACCATACTACTACAACACATGGCATCAAAATGCATGGAATATCTTAATGCAACAAGGATATACACCTTATGTTGAACAAAAGGTAATTAATCCCACATATGATAAGGAAAATATACTTTGAATGATAGAACAAACAAAATCTCTTGGTTGTCTTAGGAGTCCAGTTTCCCTTGATACAATATTTCAACTTGATGGATGTGCAAATTCACATGATGCATGGGAAAAATTAAAAACGCTCTATCGAACAATTGATGAAGTAAGGGAATATCAATTTGATAATGAACTAATGATTCTTGATCCTAAGTATTTTGAAAACATCCAATATTATTTAACAAAGTTTAATGACCTAATAGCCCAATGTAAATCATGTGGCATAGAGAAAAAAGACATACAACATGTTTTAACCACTCTCTCTAAACTTGGACCTAAATATGTTGCATTTATTTCTAGCTTTCACACTCATAGGTTGACTATGGGATATGCATATGCAATGCCTTCTTTTGCTTCCTTTTCAAATATGTTAATGCATGAGTAGGGGAAGCTTCCTTCCATCAATGTCCTTAATCCATCTCAGTCTCAGGATTTTTTGGTTGGTCAGCCAAAGGGACAAAACAAGTCAAGGAAACATGACAAGAACCAAAATAATTACAAGAAGAAGTCACAAAAAGATCAGGCACAATCAATTTTTACCCCAAAAGAAGACACAAACTCCTTTTCTTCGAAGGGGCATTATCAGAAGAATGATAGGCCAACTTGTAGTTACTGCAAGAAGGTTGTTCATGAGGAACATTCTTTTCATAAGAAGCAGATCGATATGTTGAAACATATTCTAAAAAGAACAACATTAATTTTTCCTTCTTCACAACAATCCTCTACTACTTTTTCCAAATCAGGAAAAAGGGAAATCAACTACACTTGTTTCTACTGCAGATTATTTGTAGAAATGGATTCTTGACTTGGGTGGATCACATCACATGGGTTCTGTCAAAGAACGATTTTCTTTGTTGGAGCCATGTTCAGTTCCCCACATTCTCATTAGGGATGACTCTCCTACATATGTCATCAGGAAAGGTTTTGTTGATGTTGGCACTGGTAATTTTGAGGATGTCCTCTGTGTGCCTAATCTGTCAGCCAACCTTCTCTTCGTCTATCAAATTTCCAAGAATGGAAAAAAAAAGTAGTTCACTCCAGATTTAGTCACCATCAGGGATCTTGAAGACAATTCACTTCTTGCAGTTGGTAAGGTTGATCATGAGTCTCTCCTATATGATTTCTCTCATTTTTCACCTCGTTCTCATTCTAGTTGTAAGATTTCTCTCATTTTGTACCTCATTCTAATTGTTATCTTGCACTGGATCCCTTTCTATCTAGAGTCAAGCTTGAGGTGAAGTGTTCCACACCACTAGTTGATGCCACTTTGTATCATCAAGTTGTTGGAAGCCTCTTATACTTGACACATACTCACCTCAACATTTCATTTGCAATTAGTAATGTTTCATGCTTCAAGACAGAGCCACATGAGATTCATTGGAAGGCTTCCAAGCGCATTATGCACTACATACAAGGCATTCACAAGTACGGGACTCACTATGAAGCGAGCACAAGTTCAAATTTGATTGGATACACATATTATGATTGGTCTGGTGATCTTGATGATCACAACTCTACATCTGGCTACAATTTTCACCTTGGTTCCAATCCCATTTGTTGGCAGAGCAAGAAGTAACATGCCATTTCTCTTTCTTTGACTGAGGTTGAGTATCAATGGGTTGTTAATGCCGCCACTGAGTCTATATTGCTTCATAATAACCTCATTGAACTTGGAATCACTTTTCATAAGCCATTAGTCATCTACTATGAAAACCAAAGTGCCATCCAAATGTCGAAGAAGTCGGTTCATCATCAGTGAACCAAACACATCGAGAGCCACATGCATTTTCTTAGGGAGTTGATTCAGAAGAAATTCAATGATTTGAGTTATTGTTTGGAAACATATCAGGTTACATACATCTTCACTAAACCCTTCATTTTATTCGGTCTCTCTTGGGGGTGTGGGACATTTCTTCTAGGGAGTCACTTAGCCCTTCTTGCTTCATCCTATCATGGTGGGGATTTTTTCCCACTGGGTTTTCTTCTTCCTTTTCTGTTTGAGGGGATATTTTGTACATGGGTACCTCATCAGGCCTTGTATTCAAGACCCATATTTTCATCTTTGTTTAAATCCCCCCCTAAGTTTCACTTTAAACAGGGGTGTTAGTGTGAACATGGTTCTTTAGCTATAGTTTTTTTTTAACTAGTTCTCTTATTTAACTCTCTTCACACTATATTAAGTTTACTTGGGTATTTTTTCACTTTATCCCATAATGGTTGTGTTTTTAGTCTCTTGGGTGGTAAATCCTACATATACTCACCCATTGTTATCGTATGGACATATCATTTTCATTGTATGCTTTGCATTCTCTTGAGTAGAATATAGTATATTCTTGTTCATTTTTTATTTCTAGATTTGGTTTCCCTCATTCATTTTCATTATTGGGTGGCTTTTCAGCCAAATATTACATGGAATTCAGTTGAACAAAACCTTTTTTCCAACCTTATTTGAAGAAAATAGTATAAATTATTTAGGATAAATCTCTTTTATCGTTACTCGTGAAAAATTGGTCCACTGGTTATTTAGAATGGTAGATTTCCATTTGTTATTTGGCTTAGGTTGCATGGCGGATCAGTTGGGCTTTTCCTACTCAAACAGTCGATAAAAATCAATGGATATAGGGTGGGAGATGCTCAAACTCTCAAACAAACAATGAAAATCAAGTTTTTTTTTCTTTTTAATTGTAAAAACATACTTTTAAATTGTCTTTCATCATCCCATTTTTATATGTATTCACCATCTATTTTATCATTCAAATTTTCTTAAAAGCATATATATTAACAATGCCATGAATCTAATTTTATCTAATAAATATGCCATAAATTTATAATATGTTACTATTAACAATTGAATTACTTAATAGTAAATATTAATAAAAAGGTGAGAGTTGTTAACCAGAAATATATAGATTAATATATAAATGTTTCATTCCTATTGTGAGTCATCTATCATCATGAATAAATGATTTTTCAAAGTGGTCCATGTGATGGAGCAATGTTTGATCTTCCAATTTCTGTTTCCAGTGAAATTTAACCCCAAGTGACTCTACCAGATTTGAACCTATGACTTATGGCCTCCGACGTGCATATAATTGAGCTAACGATTGGGGCTCCTTGATTGATCTATTTAATCATAAAAAATTATTTAATTCTAAGCAGAAAAATTATCGATATCTTAAATAAAAAGATGCCTCGCCACCAAGAAAATCAATCTAAATTGAAGTTGATCAAGACTAGGCATTTATGTATTGAGATTGACCAAAATTGAAGTTCTTATTGATCACCTAAACATCCATCATGTAATTTTTTAATGGGGAGCCGAATAATTATCATCTTAAATACAACTTACCCCGATCAAAATTGACCAAAATTGAGGTAATCTTTGACTTAGTATATCAACCTAAATTGAATTACTTATTGAGAAATATTGACCTAAATTGAGTTTTATTTGATCATGGTTAAATACCTATTCTAAATTTTTCCTTAATTAGTTTATATACTAGAATTAGCATTACTTGGATAAATATTGATGCAAAATTATCCCTAGCTCAAATTTGTACATTTTTGTAATATCTTTATTTGTCCCCAATTCAAATTTGCAGCTTGGTTTGCCAATCTGTCATTATCTAATTTATAATATCATTGAAGTATTCTCCACTTCATTTTGGAGTCATTCTTTGTGCTACCTTTCAAACTTGCTTAAGTTTCCTAACCTCAAAACTTTATCATCATTTCCATTGCCATTTCTAGGTCGTTAAATCCATGAATTGTTTAAGATTATTTATGATTACCCCAATAAAATTTTAATTTTGGATAACGTGGAATAAGTAAAAATCACTTTGATGGGATGATATCTTGTAGTGGGTTCATCAAATAAGATTGATATAGATTGAATACCTAAATTCCATAATATTATTTAATAGGCATTGTATAATTGTTCTATGTTTTTCCATCCTCACTGGAATCTGACAACATAAATTCGCACAAGATCACAACTTTTTGTTGTTTAAATTGCATTTATGAATGCAAAAATGGATTCAACATGCTGAAAACCCCTAGAGCACTCAGATTATAAAAATTTAACCACTCAAATATGTAGGTCCAACAATATCTTGTCGGATTTCGAGAAAATATCCCCAGAAAAAAATGTCTAAAAAAAGGGAAAAAAACGTAGAACATTTAGACTACGAATTACTTAATATTATAACTTTTTGGGTATTATGTTCCATTGAGGTCCATATTTTATATAATATATTCTCAATGGTATTCCAATATAGTCTCAATGTTGATCTTGTTGATGATTAAATTTGCGTGAGACATCCTCCAGGACACAGACTGAGTGAGTTGGCTTGTGAGAGAGCCCATGAGTTGGGTGTGCCCATGACATGGGTGTGTTTTTCCTCTCTAAGACGAAGATGGAACGTTGTGTGCCCCTGTGTAGGGAAGATTCCCATGATATGGGTGTGTTGTTTCTCTCTGAGACAGAGATGGAACGTTGTGTGCCCATGTCTAGGGAAGATGCCCATGAGATGGGTGTATCGTTTGAGATGAAATGATCTGTACCCTTGTTGAATGAGCCCATGTGATGGGTTTTTTTTTCTCCTCTATGTAGAGAGTTGAGACAATGTGGTACTCTAGATGATTCTCTTGTGAGACTCAGTGAGATAGAGATCCATTGAGTAGGACGTCCTTGTGGCTGAGCACAGGTGGATGTGATCCTAGTGGTTGAGCACTAGTGAGTGTGTATCTAGATGATTCTCCTATGAGGCTTAGTGAGATAGATATATGTTGAGTTTGACATCGCTCTGGCTGAGCACAGGTGGACGTGCCCCTAGTGGTTGAGCACTAGTGGGTGTGTGAGATCCCTTGCTATATTTTCTAAGAGTTATATTTACCTGTAACCCTAATTGTGATGTAAAGGGTACAGTTTGGCCCCACCATAAAGTGAAATATAATTAATGTAAAAGATAATTAATATGGTAATTATTAATTGTATTCTTAGTTATTGAGGTCGGCCCTGTTGTGCCAATAGACACCACTTTTGATGTGTCCAGTCTAGTATAAATAAAAGGTGATTTCCCCATTGAGGAAACACAACACACATGTGATTTTGGAAATCTCAGAAAGTACATCTTCTAGGGATGAAGTGTGCACCTCTCTTGGGCGCTAGCCTTCTTGGTTTTGTGAGCACCCTTTTGTGTGCTAGGTCTATGGTGTGGGAGGTATTTCTCTTGAATAATATAGAAAAGGATTGTTGGGTTTTCTTCCCTTGTTGAGAAGGTTTTCCTAGGATATTTCTTGTGTTCTTTTGCATGGTATTTCTTCTTTTGATCTTGGTTACTGCAACAATTTTTTTATGGTGTAGCTGCAATTGTCTATGGTTCAAGTAAATGCTAAAATTGAATAAACTTCATGTTTGAGCCTATCCTAGTGAAAATTCAACATGGTTTTAGAGATTAGGTCTTGAAGAACCCATTGCACAAGCATTCAAAGAAAGTCATCCTCTTCCACAGAACTGTACGACCCTCCTAGGGTTTCTAGAAATCTATACGACCCTCTCTTGTTTGGCCATTTCATCACTTAATACTTGGACACTGGGGATAAAAACTACATAGGAGTGTATGAACTCCTTAATCTCACCTCCAACAACCTTCAGATTTCATGTCCGATCATTTTGAATTTTTGGCCCTAGGGTTTCTAGGGTTTCACAATTTTCTACAGAAATTTCAGAACTAGGGTTTCTTCAGCTCATTAAAGGAGTTTTTCAACTCACCAGTATTATTCTGACTTTTAAGGCTTATTTTTTGCAGTCATAAGCCCAACAAAACCTAAGGTTTCTAGACTATCCTAGTCATTATGTTTTCTAGCCTAGTTGGCAAGAGTTTGTGAAGAATCTAAAAATATGAAGAACAAAACCTTGGTTGAAGATAAGCTTGATGGATCAAGCAACTTTAGCTCCTAGAAGTAAATACTTCAGATCACTCTTGAAGAGGAACATTATTGTGGAAAATACAAAGAGCCTTACCACAGACAACTCATGATGAAGAGAAGGAAGAAAGGAAGGAATAAGACGTCGAGGAAAGGAAGATAATGATATACTCAGTAAGAGATCATCTCCTGCCTTGTATTGCAAACCTGAAGACAACTTATGAAATGTATGAATAATTAAAGAATATGTTTGAGAGTGACAACACCCAAATATCTCTTACATTGAAAGGCAGCTTCAAAATATCAAGATGACAAAAGGTGACACCATTGTTGTCTTCTTTATGAAGATGTCAAAGATTAGAGATCAGCTAGGTTCCATTGGAGAAATCATATCTGACAAAGAAATTGTTTTGACCACTCTCAATATTATTCCAAAACATTGGGAACCATTTCTTCAAAGTATCAGTGGAAGAGAAAAGCTACCTACTTTTGATCGTATGTGGACAGACTGTACCCAAGAAGAAATTAGACTTAGAGCTCGAGGAGTGGAAGACTCCCCTCCTGATGACAATCATGCTCTTGCACTTCATACAAACAAAGGAGGAAGATTTAAAAGAAACTTCAGGAAAACATTCAAAGATGAGAAGACTTCATTAGCTTCATGTTATGATCAGAGAAGAGACATGTCAAAGATCCAATGCTTCAAATGTGACAAGTATGGACACTATGTGGGAAATTGTCCTACCAGAAAGAAAGGAAGACAATATGCTTCCACCGCTGACATTGATCTAGAACCACCTCAAAGGGATGAAGACAAGAGAGATGAGGATTACTTCCTCTAAACCAAAAGAAAGATTGAGCATGACTGTAGACTAAGGTAATTTGTTTGATTTAATCATTAACCTGTAGTTGATTGCATTTTTTATAGTGAAGGTTATTATCCCTATTGTGGGAGCCCTCGTGACTTGGACCATTATCTATTGTACGAGATTCCAACCTTTCTTGATTGATTATTATTCTAGTATAGGAGGCCATTTTGGTTTTTATCCCTATGGGAGGCCATCTTGGTTATCATCCTAGTACGGAAGTCATCAAAATACTATAGAGTCAGTAGAGGACCTAATAATACATGAGATATCTCAAGGTTAGCAAACAGGAAAAGGAAGATATCTATCCTTCAGACTTTAGAGGTATTCAATGAATTAGAGGGAGTCAAACTATTTGAGAAGAAGGAAGAGGCATTACCTTCTCCCCTTCATCATTTCATAGGGATTCAACAATTATTCCAGTTGCTCCAGTTGATATCCCCAAAGACATTGCAGTAGGCCATAAAATGCTTGCTCGAGCTCAACAAACTTTGCAAGAGGCAAAGAGACATGCAGCTCCTCAAAGCACATTCCATGAGAGAAAGAGACCAAAGATTTTTCGAGCTATTCTTCAGCCATGAGCCACATTATTGATACAGAGCCTTCTTGTCATGGAGAAACAACAGGTTAATAGGTATGGAAAGATGCCATGACAGAAGAGTATCAATCCATTTTGAAGAATGATGTATGGGATATTGTTCTGAGACAAGAAGAGAAGTATGTAGTGACTTCCAAGTGGATCTGTAAGATCAAGCATGCAGCTGATGGAAGTATCGAGAAATAAAAAGTGATATTTGTAGCCAGAGGATTCTCATAAGCAGAGGTAGTTAACTATGAAGAGACATTTGATCCAGTAGCTCGATACACTTCCATCTGTACTATCATCCATGAGTTGGAAACTACATCATATGGATGTAAATATGCCTTTCTCAATGGTGAGATTGAGGAAGAATTTTACATCGAGCAACAAGAGGGATTCGTGGTACACGACGAGAAATCTCATGTGTGTAGGTTGAAGAAATCCCTGTATGGACTAAAGCAGGAACCTCGTGCTTGGTATGAGAATATGGATGGATTCTTGATGAGTTTGGGTTTCAGCAAGAGTGTTGTTGATCCAAACCTATATTATCATATTGTTGGTGACGCATGCCTGATATTGGTCATGTATGTGGATGATTTATTCCTTACCGGCTCAGAAAGACTTATTGTTGAATGCAAGAGAGCATTGACTTCTGATTTCGAGATGAAGGATCTAGGTATGATGCACTACTTCTTGGTACTAGAAGAATAGCAGAGAACTGATGAGATTTTCCTCAGTCAAGGAAAATATAAAGTGGAGATATTGAAGAAGTTCTATATGAAAAAGTGAAAATCCATGCCTACACCGATGGTGATGGATTTGAAGAAAATGAATGATGCTCCTACTGATTCAGGCGAGATTGATCCATAGTTGAGTGGATCACTAATGTATATGGTTAACACCAGACCTGGTATATGATATGCAGTGAATGTACTTAGTTAGTTCATGATTTAGCCGAGACGCACTCACTAGATAGTAGCAAAGCATGTATTGAGATATCTACAAGGAGCAGTTGGATATGGCCTGAGATATGCCTCCAGTGTAGACTTGAGTTTGCAGGGATATGATGATGCAGATTGGGAAGGGAGCGCAGTGGATAGGAAGAGAACATCTAGTTGTTGTTTTACCTTGAGGTCTGCCATGGTTTCCTAGTGCAGAAGGAAACAGAGCTTTGTCCTGAAGTACCACAGAATCAGAGTATATAGAATTGAGTGTGGAAGTCTACGAATTAGTGTGGCTTCGCAAGCTCTTGAATGATTTATTTGATCATGAGATGGATGCTACCATTATTCATTATGATAACTGGATTTGTGTGAAGCTCTTTGAGAACCCTGTGTTTCACGATAGATCGAAACACATTGAGATAAAATATCATTATATCATAGACATGGTGAAGAGGCAAAAAGTATACATGTAGTAACTTTCTACACATGAGCAGATTGCAGATATCTTCACCAAACCACTTGCCAAGATGAAGTTCGAGTACTTTTGTGAGAAACTTGGCCTAGTGGAGAATTCCCCCCTAGCTAAGAGGGAGTGTTGATGATTACAGTTGCGTGAGACATCCTCCAAGACATAGACTGAGTGAGTCGGCTTGTGAGAGATCCCATGAGTTGGGTGTTCCCATGAGATGGGTGTGTTGTTCCTCTCTAAGACGGAGATGGAACAATGTGTGCCCCTGTGTAGGGAAGATGCACATGAGATGGGTGTGTCGTTTCTCTCTGAGATGGAGATGGAATGATGTGTACCCCTATGTAGGGAAGATTCCCATGAGATGGGTGTGTCGTTTGAGATGAAACAATGTGTACCCTTGTGAGGAGTGAAGGATCCCATGTGATGCTTTTACTATTCTCCTCTGTGTAGAGAGTTGAGATGATGTGGTACTCCAGATGATTCTCCTATGAGACTCAATGAGATAGAGATATGTTGATTAGGGCATCCTTGTGGCTGAGAACTGGTGGACATGATCCTAGTGGTTGAGCACTAGTGAGTGTGTATCCAGATGATTCTCTTGTGAGACTCGGTGAGATAAAGATATATTGAGTTGGGCGTCCCTGTGGCTAAGCATAGGTGGATGTGCCCCTGGTGGTTTAGCACTAGTGGGTGTATGAGATCCATTGTTATATTGTCTAAGAGTTACATTTACCTGTAATCTGAATTGTGATGTAAAAGGTACAGGTCAGCCCCACCATAAAGTGAAAGATAATTAATGTAAAAGATAATTAATATGGTAATTATTAATTATATTTTGAGTTATTGAGGTTGTCCTTATTGTGCCAATAGACACCATTTTTCATGTGTCCAGTCTAGTATAAATAAAGGTGATTTCCCCATTGAGGAAACACAACACACATGTGAATTTGGAAATCTTAGAAAGTACATCTTCTAGGGCTGAAATGTGCACCTCTCTTGGGTGCTAGCCTTCTTGGTTTTGTGAGCACCCTTTTGTGTGCTAGGTCTATGGTCTGGGAGGTATTTCCCTTGAAGAATATAGGAAAGTATTGTTGGGTTTTCTTCTCTTGTTGAGAAGGGTTTCCCAGGATATTTCTTGTGTTCTTGTGCATGGTATTTCTTCTTGTTATCTTGGTTACTGCAACAAATTTTTTATGGTGTAGCTGCAATTGTCTATGGTTCAAGTAAATGATAAAATTGAAATAAACTTCATGCTTGAGCCTAGCCTAGTTAAAATTTAACATATCCATGGGACGATATCTTGTGGTCATCAAATAAGATTGAGATAGCTTGAATATCTAAATTCCATAATATCACTTAACATTATAACTTTTTGGGTACTATGTTCCATTGAGGTCCATATTTTATACAATATAGTCATAATGGTACTCCAAGATAGTCTCAATGTTGATCTATGGAACGATATCTTGCAGTGTGGTCATCAAATAATATTAAGATTGAGATATCTTGAATACCTAAATTCCATAATATTACTTAATATTATAATTTTTTGGTTACTATGTTTCATTGAGGTCCATGTTTTATATAATATAATTTCAACGGTATTCTAAGATAGTCTCAATGGTATTCCAAGAGATCTTATTGTATGTTGATCCATATTTTATATGATATTGTTTAAACGATATTTATGGAGATATTATTATATGTTTATGATATATGTTTCATGAACAAGCAAATTAAATTGCCAAAAATTATAACTTTAATTGATAAAAATTCATTGATAAAACAAAAGTCTGCAAATAAGAAACCGTGGTAAGTGTATCTAATTAAACAATAATTAAACATATTGTTTCAAACTTCCAACAATATAACTTAACTACGTTGAGGAAAATGTTGGACCTTGGCTTTAAAATCCGAACAAATGAAATGAGCAGAATAGAAGTCTGCTAGTAATAAAACCTAGGATATCTTTCAAGGAAAAAAAATTCCTTAACACAAACACAGTTAATCGATAAATTTGCACAAAGGATCGAGCCTAATATTGGAAATTGATAAACCCTAGAACCCATGCATGTCTAAAAACCCTGCAATACGCAATGACATTTGTTGGCAGAAAAAAACTTGCAATGGAAACATTTGTTGGTAAATAGAACTCTTGCATTTGCAATGACATTTTTTTTTCTCAAAACCCAAAATCCAACCGACATTTTAAAAAGGAGAAAAGAAAATTTGGACCCCATTCAAAAGGAGACTTGAGAATGAAATCTCGTGTCGAAATCCACAACTGTCACCTTTCAAAACCTGGGATCCCCTTTTGCTAGCAAACCCTTGGGGAAGGCAAAAGGTTTAACCTCTCATTTCCAACTTTATCAATTAAACCAATGAAGAGCGCAATACCAGAGGAAACTGAGATAGGCATTCTTGCTTTCTTCTCAAATAACTTTTATGTTGTGGAATGAACAATGAATACAATGATGGAATGCTGAAAATCCATCAAGTCGAATGAACTTTGTTTGAAATTCGCCTATGAACATGAAGGGTGCAGGTCATCCTCTTGTGATATTTGTATGCCACAAATCAAGTATTAAATCACCATGGAAGTGGCATTGATATGACCTACAAGGCCAAACTAAGTCGATGTTAAGAGTGAAATAATCACCATGATGAGTGTATACATTCCCTCGATGACCATCTCGAATATAACAACACATTGGCATTCAATATGCAAGTTGGATGACCACCCTTCTATGGCCATCACACGGTGAACCCTATTTGAACCCTATATTAGCATGAACTCTCACAATTACCATGTGGAATATAGTGTATTAGCATTCAACCTGCAATTTGGATGACCACCCTTATGTGACCATCGAGTGGTGAACCCTAGTCAAACCCTAAACGAGTGTGAACTCTCTCTTCATGTCAAGAGGTCATAGTGGGTAACCATTGGGTGTAAAAACCACAAATCTTTGAACCAAAATATAAAAGTAATAAATCAATATACACATGCATATATAAAGGAATCTTGCTAGGGGTTGATAAAAGCATCTCAAAATTAATTTTATTTTGGCAAAGTGTTTTGAAGTGCAAGAATGTATTGTTGATAGATTTTGAGTGTAAAAGTTTAGTCTCCTTGTGATTTAGATATTTAAAAAATGAACAAGTGCATTTTTTCCTTAGCACATCTAACTTTAAAAATGAATTAAGTAAAGAATTATGTTAGAGACATGATGTATTGTTTTTGTAGTGATATAACAAACATTGTAACACTACAAAAGCTTGCAATTTATTAACTTAAGCCCTACTTTGGCATTTCAAGAAAAGCATTAACTGTCCTTTTGCCAATAAAGGCATAATTTTTTTTAAATTGTTTAACCATTCCTACAATATAGAGAAAAAGAAAATCCAAATAGTAATCTCCACAAGTTTAGACAAAATTCATTGTATTTACATGATGCATTGTTTATGTAGTGATATAAAAAACATTGTAACACTACAAAAGATTTCAATTTGTTAACTTAATCCTTGCTTTGGCATTCACTGTATTTTTTCTTATAGAGGTAGAAATGATAATCTCCTTTGGCATTCTAGGAAAAGCATTAACTGTCATTTTTCCAATAAAGGCATAAACTTGTTTAAATCATTTAACCATTCCTACAATATAGAGAAAAATATATATATAAATAGTAAGCTCCACAAGTTCAATTTATTAACTTAAGCCCTGCTTTGGCGCTTTGGCATTTCAGGAATAAACTTGTTTAAATCGTTTAACCATTCCTACAATATAGAGAAAAATAAAATCTAAATAGTAAGCTCCACAAGTTTAGGAAAAAATTCACTGTATTTTTGCTTATAGAGGTAGAAATGATAATGTCAAAATTAATAGACATTGCCTCCAACGCAAATAAAAATAAAGAGTAATGAGTAAGATATCAAAGTTGCAAGTATTTCCTTTTGTTTTTGTGCCCATTGTGAAATTTTTTACATTGCCTCCAACGCTGAATAAAATAAGTAAATAGTAAGCTACAAAAGCAACAAGGATTGTTGACCATAAAAAGATAAATACCCCAAACAAGGCCATTTTACTCTTTTATTAAGAGAATTTTGAGTGAAACTAGCAGTTAAAATAAGCAACATTAAGCTATCATGCTCAATGAATTTATGAAGTCAAATTGAGGGTAATAATTGTTCCTGAAATGTTTTAATTAGGTAGTCCATTTTTAACACTTTGGTTCAATATCAAAACCAAAACTTGTGGTAAACTATATTTAGAAATCATTGTGAAGCAATCAACATCTTCAAGGCCATGAGACACCTAATTTTCCTACATAAATTCACAAACCATTTTATGCATTATACAAAGAACCATTTTATGTTTTATACAAAGATTTCAAAGTATAAACTCTAGTTGTAGCTTTTGCAATATCTAATAAAACCACAACTTAGTTTTTCCAACATAAAGTTAGCTTATTTTTTCCAACATAAAGTTCCCTCATAATAATGCCAAAGATAAGGATAATTTTTTCCAACATGAAGTTAGCTTAGTTTTTCCAACACAAAGTTTCCTCATAATAATACCAAAGATAAATGAGAGATTTGTTATCAACAACCTTCTTTCTTATTACATAAATGATTGTCAAACACAATGAATATTTTTTGTTGTGTGTTGGAAAACAAAAGATCAACGATTGTCAAACACAATGAATATTTTTTGTTGTGTGCTTTCTTATTACATAAACGATTGTTAAACACAATGAATATTTTTTGTTGTGTACTGGAAAACAAAATATAAAGTTACAAACAACAGTAATTAATCCAATGCCCTCTCACTTTCATAGTGTTGAAAGAAGAATAATGATCAAAAAAAGTTACACTAGAAACCAAACTAGAGATCGGAAAATAGATGTTTATGAAAAAAAAAGATTTCCATTGCAACTGTCACTTGACCCCTCACAACAATAATTCAGGAAATGCCCTCTCACTTTCATAGTGTTGAAAGAATAATAATGATAAAAAAAAGTTACACTAGAAACCAAACTAGAGATCAGAAAATAGTTATTTTATGAAAAACAAGGATTTCCATTGCAATTGTCACTCGACCCCATACATCATATTCTTTAATCATTAGGAGACACATGCATGTCACCATCTCCTTAGAATTTAAAATCTCAATTCATGAACCAATTTGAAATAACATAATAGTACATTCACTCAACAATTTCCCGACAGGCATTATCCAATTGCACAACAGATCCTCAAAATCATGTTGAGGGAGGGAAATTATTAATATTGAATGGTATCACTCCTCATTCTAACTGTCCCCTCTAAATGTTCTGAATTTTACCCACCACGGCATCCCTGTATCTCTCTTGTCTTGTTCAACTTCTAGAGTGTTATCTAGAAATACTGCAATACTTAGTGCAATTTTTGGTGATGAATATGATGTTTACGAAGTCATTAAACTACAACCAAAATATGACAAATTAAAATTATGCACAAGACCTCTATTAGATCCTACCTTGAAAATCAAAACAATGCATGCATCAAAATTCTTTTTGAACTTACCCATCCATCATGCATTTGTATGGACAAGACCCACTTTAAAAGTAACAACAAACTCATTTAAGTATGGCAGAATAGACAGTCCTAGAAATAAGAAAACTCTAACAATCAACATGTATCACATTGAGTTCCTGTTAGTGAATTCGATGATGGAAACATCAACAACAACTGGAAAAAATAGCAGCAAATAGGAACACTCAAAAACCCACAAACCTGAACTTACAAATATATTTATTTTATTTGGATTGATTGAAATCACTTACCAACTATCACAGAGCACACCATATAACACAGCAAATCTAGAAAATGGTTTTAATGCAAAAAGAGTTCCTAGTTTCCCTAAATGTCAATAAATACAAAAATACATTAATATGAAAGATTGTGAGCAAGATCATAAACATTTCTCTCAAACAAGTAAATACATTTATCTCAAATCAAGTAAATATATATCTAGAAAGGAAAAAGGAGTCACCAACGAGGGTGTGGGTGGGGGGTAATATTAGAGAAAACATATTGTGTTATCTCTAATATTACCCCCCACACCCACCCTCGATTGTGAGCAAGATCATAAACATTTCTCTCAAATATGTAAATACATTTCTCTCAAACAAGTAAACACATTTCTCTCAAATCAAGTATGTGTGTGTGTGTGTGTAGCAAGGAAAAAAGAGTCACCAACGAGGGTGGGGGTTGGGGGTAATATTAGAGAAAACATATAATATTGAGGGTGGGGGTGGGGATAATATTAGAGAAAACATATTATGTTTTATCTATTATTACCCTCCACCCCCACCTTCAACATATTATCTTTTATCTAATATTACCCTCCACCCCCACCCTCAATATTATATTTTTTCTCTAATATTACCCCCCACCCTCACCCTCAACCTAATATTGAAAATAATATTATAAAACCAATTGATATTTGCACAACATGTTGGTTTCCTACTCTAGTAATACCAAGAAGTCCAACATTTTCTCTAAAATAATTACAACACAGATTCAGTTAAAGTTTAAAGTATAAAACATGATTTCTATAAATTAAGTACTCGTAATAATGTTTTCATGATGACTTAAATGAGTAGAGAATACTCACAATGAAACAATGGATCCAATTCATGTCCCAAAAAGACCATCTAATAGTATTACAATACCCTAGAGCATAACACTAGCAAGTCCCATACATTTTTCCAAATAAAAGCATGTACATGAATTGTGACAATTCAAACAAAATGAAATTTGATTTAAAAAAATCAATCTCATACAACTCACCTACCAACCAATACCCCAATTAAGAACATATGCAGAAGGAGTTGTGGAACTTGCAAGTCATAATGCCACTTTATATGCTCTAGTTGATTGTCAAAATATCATGACAAAGTTATTGTCAAATTACAACTGCATTTACTGAAAAAGCCATGCTTGCCTTATCATCTCGAATATATCATGAAAAATATTTAAAGATCTAAGAACTTCAAATGTCAATCCCAAAACACCTACCACTCATTTTTAAGCACAAGAAAACATAAAAATGTGTCAGTTGTGTATAACCTCGATAACAAAAACAATAACTGCAAACATCATTCCAAACATATGGCTAGCATTAAAAGTATCTACAATGCCCAACCTTCATGTACTAGTTGATCCTGGATCACTTTGTTAGGATCAAAGTGAAGCTCCAATGCCCAGCCTTGTTGAATATTTGGCACTCATTGATGTATATTACTCGATCTCCTTTATTTCATGTATGAAGTATAAACATCTTAATACTAGCTCACTTCACTAGGATGGGTAGTAGATCCACTTTTGTTTTTCATATACTAGTTGATCTTGGCTTCCATCAGGAAGCATACTGGTATCTTCATCACAAACTAAATATTAGGTGGAGGCTAAATACAATCACCACCTGTACAACTTGGTTGGCTCCCTTTCATCATATCCTCTATTACATCAAATAAATTTGTCTCTCGAAAGGATTAAATTGAAAAATTGTGAAACTCTTTCTAGGATATATGAAAGAAGATGAACCACCATCGAATATCTAGAGGGATCAAGGGGTGTGTGTGTTGGGGGGGGGGGGTAAGGCACCCACTTCTTATTTGGCATTTTTGAAAACATTCATGGCATAATACTTGGAGGAAAAAATGGATGTAGGCACTGATCTCCACCTCTAACAGGGAATAGATATCATGGTTGTGTAGTCTACTAAGAAGCTGAAGGGGTTGGAGTAAGCACTGATACATGAAAAGGATTAACAAGGAAAATCTTAAGCTGTGTACTATATAATCCATTTGAAATGGGTAATTTTTACAATTTGTGAACTTCAAATGTGATGCTTTTCAAAACATCATGTTACGAAGCACTTGGAAATTCCTACAAACTATTGGCATTACACAGCATTATCCAAGTATCAGTACAAAGGAGAATAGACATAAATTATCATGTTGAAGCTCTGGCACTCATTGATGTATGATAGATTGATCCCTTTTGCTTCTTGTATGAAGTATAAACATGCTAGTATCAGTTGACTTCATTAGGGTTAGTGAGAGCTCCAATGCCCAACCTTCCTATATTAGTTGATCTTGACGGAGGTAAGGGGAGGTGGAATACAATCACCACCCATATGACTTGGTTGGATCCCTTTCATCATCATGTTGTTTGGATCTCTAAAGGTTTAACTTTGAAAAACTTTATAACTCTTTCAAGGATATATGAAAGTAGAGCAATCATTGTCGGATATCCAAGGGGCTCAAAGGGGGGAAAGGCACCCACTTCCTATTTTGATTTGGAAAAACATTCCTATTATAAACCTTGGAGGACACAATGGATATGAGCGATTATATCCACCTCTAACAGGGGGTAGATGTTGTGATTGGGTAGTAGTCTATTGTGCAGCTAGAGTCATTGATGAATGAAAACGTTGAGAAATTGATGAATACTACATATAGGGATACCACATTAGCTGCAAAGGGTTGAGATATCATTCAATTGAAATAAATTGTGTACTCAACACCAAAAAATTATCATGTTGTAACAATAGGCTAGGTTTTTTTTGTTTTTCCTTCTTTGTTGATGATTGGGGGTTTCTTTATGAAACTAAAAACCATTGAGGAGGTTTTTGAGTGCTTATGGAATTCCTAAACCGGAGAATCAAGATTAATGTGTAAATGGAAAAAAAAAAAGGAAAGAAGCTTCTACAGTCAAAATAAGTACCTGTTGGACCAATATATTTTTGTTGCAAAAGACTAAGATGCCATTGAATTGAACAAAATTGTGTACTCAACACTAAAGATTTGTGTTGTTGTAATAGTCCTATGGGTTTATCTTGTTTTTCCTACTCTAGTGATGACTGGGAGTTACTACAATCAAAATAAGTACCTACTAGACCAATATATGGTTTTATGGTTGTTGGCTAGAGGATCCTTTTTACTGGTCCAACTCCAGCTAAACTATACATAGTTTCATTGTCATAAACTTCCCTTGAAGCCCAAAACTATAATATCTTTTGTAGATGAGATTGGTTTGCATGTTTTTTAGGATTGCGATAGATCCTAGAAAGCATGGATCCAAACATAGGTACGATACTCAAGGTGATAAAGGATATAAATAAAGAGCCTCATTGTCTATCTCCTTTGGATTGATACGAAGGAGCAAACCATTGATGATGAAATAGAACACGGTTAAATTTAATATTGAAATTGTGCTTTATCATGAACAAAATAGAGAAAAATACAAATCCCCAAGTATTAATCTAAAGAAAATCTAAACAACGAAAAATACATACCCCCAAGTGTTAATCCAAAGAAAATCTAAACAGGTAGTCCACCTATTAATGTGCATCGCAATAACCATCATAGCCTTAAGGAAAACAACATCTTTGGCAAACACCCAAAATTCTTCTGACTAAATTAACGCAGCTGCAACAATTTCAATGTGAAGCCATCACTCCTACAGAGTATATCATGGATAGTGGAAACATTTAGTGGGATGGTTAAATTGCATTGGAGAATGAAAATGTAATTTTCCATTACATTATTTTACTTCTACAACATATCATTTTTTCCACTACAATATTAAATATTTCTTGAAAATGTATTGTTGTTTTTATATAAGTTATAATAGTGATAATCATTTCTTAATATAAAAATATAAAGACAAGCCAATGAGGCGTTGGTTAACTCATGAGGTTGATGGAGAGTAACATGTTTCATCTCTGCTATGTTTTTCCTTTCTCAAATGGCATGGGTTTTAGGAGGTCAGTTGTTAGTCTGAAATTAATTTGGTAAATAAATACCCCTTGGCATGAGTTTTAGGAGGTCAGTTGTTAGTCCCAATTGAATTTGGTAAATAAATACCCCTTGGATCTGGGGAAGGATATATGTTCTTTATAAAAATTGTAATGTAGAGATACCCCTTATATTGTGTGTTTTATATCATAGAGAGAGATGTAATGAAAATAGTTTATAAACTACAAGAAACCAAAATCTGCTATATGGAACTCCCAAATACATCATCCTACATGCTTTTTTTCTAAAATTGATTCATAATTATTACACAACTAATTGCTCAGACGTAGCAATGGTAATGCAAGGGGTAACAAAACGTTGAGAAAACTATAAATAAGGAAGGCTTACACAAGTGGCCACCAAAAGTTGTCACACCTACCACATGTAAATAAATGTCGTCACTTGACCTCAATCCAACATGATCAAACAAGGGGAAGGAACATGCACCCTCATGATATGAGGGCTATATTAACCCCAAGAGAAGGATCAGAAACATGTTGTTTCCCCCTCTGGTAGTATTAACGACTAGAAATCACATTATCATGCATGTGGATACGGTGTTGAGAATGGATATAAAGCATTGGCTTCACTCTTATCACACATGTATTGCTTGTGTTTCTTTCTTTTATTTATTTCACTCCCATCATGCATTTGTTTCTTGATTTTATTCCCTTCACTCCTGCCATGCATTTGTTGCTTGCTTTCTTGCTTTTGTTTCCTTGTTGTCTAGTTAATCTTTATTCAGTTTTAGTTGGTTTGTGTTGCTAGGTTTTTCTGAGGCTAATTCTCAAGTAAGAAAAGATAAGATAATTTTATTAATGTATGACTAATGACCACAAAAGTAGGTCAAAGGAATTGTTGAGTACAATAATGTTAATACAATGCGGGAGTACCAAAAGGTATCCTATAAAAGGAAAATTGCAGAAAGTAAAGTGCAACAACGTAAAGTAGTAGAGAGTGAGACCAACTCCGAGGTATGAAGAACCCTCGACCCTAAGCTAAGATACCTGATCTAATGATAAAATGTAGCATAGGTGACGATCTAAGGACAAGAGGATCCAAAAGAAGAAGAAGAAAGGAAATGGGTTTGTCATGTAGTGCACCTGTTTCTCCTACCATCCAAGGCCAACTGAAGGAAGATGAGTATATTAGGGTGTCCTAAGGGGGAGATAGTAAGTTTTATGGATCATATGCTGCATTGCTCACTGGTCGAGGTAGTTCATCGAAATGGTCTGGGAAATATCCTATGTCTCCTTGGAAGGGATATGGTCTAGTCATGTCACTGAAATATCATGGGACAAGGGAAAGTGTCACATATATGCAACGATATGGAGTCCAGGGATGCATTGGTGTCGATCTATCTCTTAGTGCCCCTTCTAGAGGGTAGCACCATGAAGAAGGAATTGATCCACCGAATAGGATATGATATCATAGAAGGCTAAAGAGTATGGTCCTGGAGCTTGAAGGCCTCTTTATGTACAAGGATAAGCATTGTTGATCTGAATACCTAAATAATCTCGTGAGGGTCTAAGCCCTCGTAAATAAGCAATGAAATCTCCCCCTGATATCATAATAAATGGGGCAACAAAAGATGAAGTGTTCCTCGATATTGACCTCTTAAAGCTGACAAACCTGACAGATAATGTCTGGTCAATCGATCTGATGGTTTGTCTCTACCTGAATTCTATGAGATCCCACTCTGAACTGGCTTAGAGGAATGAAAAGAGCATGTACCCAGTGGAGAAATGTAAAATGTGGTCAAGCGATGAGTCCATCCCTAAGCATCAATAAATTCTCAGCAAAGGAGGCCATCTTTGGACATAACCCACCAGGAGGGGTAACCCAAGTGATATGAATAAATATCCTATAAATGTCATCTATGATAATGTTTTTCAGCACCTGTCTGGTCGGTAGGAGATGACCAGGTGCATCCAAGGAATACCGAAATGGAGGGAGGAAATCCACCTGAATTCCCACAGACTCTAAAATATCTAAAACTATTGTGAACCAACCTCGAGCCTGACCCACTAGGATAGAGAGGGAAATAGTCTATGAAGATAAATACACCAAGTATGGGTACGAGTCTCACCCATTCACTGAGTCAGCTAAGCCTTGGATGAGATGAAAAAAAGAGACTAGTCCAAACATTGTCTCAATTTGAAAGGGTCGATCCCTAAACTCTGCTAGGATGGTGTGATGAGGAACTGTTTGTTTGCATCTAATGATGCGACAGAGGAGAAGGGTATGGACTCTCTCAATCAAGGCCCAATCCAAATCCAGTAAGGGAGGCCCCCAAATCTTTGAGCCATAGAGAACATGGAGTCGGATAAGGGATTCCATGAGAGACATCTTGGATGATATGTCTTGAAAATGGTGGTGGAAAGTACATTGTCTCTCAAGAAGGGCTAAGGACCCATATCCCTTAGCAATCTGAGGTCGTAGGGCTAATTGCAAGCTGAAACAGGGTCCTCAAAACTATACTCCTAGGTACGTGTAAGAAATGGTGATCTCGATCTCCTCCCCTCTAAAGAAGAAATGAAGGTCCACGGACTTCTTCAACCCATTGAAGATCATAACCTTAGTTTTACCCAGGTTGACCTTCAACTTTCAAAGGTCACAGAAGAGAGCTAAGGCATCCAAATGTCTCTGTAATCCCTCTAGAGATGAGGCTAGGACGACCACATCATCAGCAAAAATAAAAATGGATATCTTAACCTGGTGGAGGAGACATCTGTCATTGTCCTAGATATGCTCATGGAGAAAGGCCTCTAACTCATCAATATAAATCCCAAAAAATGTGGGGGATAGGGGGCAACCTTGTTTAACTCCGATGGTACTCCTGATGAAATATGACATCCTATGAACTGTGTGTGGAGACGACCAAGAACCGACTCATAAAGGTTCATTCTGGAATTCAGTAGAGTATGGGAGATACCAATGTCTCTAAGCCTCTGGAACAAGACTTCTCTTAGGACAAAGTCAAAATCCTTCCAAAAATCTACGAAGCAACAATAGACTTTTGAAGACCGATGTTGTGCTTCCTCAATGATGGCTCGAAGGGTAATGATGTGATCAATGGTTTGATGACCAAGTCAGAATCCTATATATCCCCTATAGCTCGAAGGTGTCTATGCTCAAGCTCACTAGAGAAATTCATATGGAGAGTCATAGCATAGAGCTTTGAGAATGTATGGCCCACCATAATCATCCTATAATTGTTGGGATTCGAGTTGGGGCTCAATTTTTGTATCAGGTGAATGATGTGGTGTGACCAAGCTGAAGGAAAACCTATACAAACCACATGGTTGAAGAGATCTTCCTAGTGAGAAACTAAAGCACGAAGATCATGCTTAAACAGCTCTACCTGAAAACCTTCCTCATATGTTGCTTTGTTGTTGTTCATCACCCAAACAACCTCTCGGATATCCCTTTCTAAGAATAAGAAACATGAGGATGGTGGAGAGGTGACTTGAATCTAGGCTTGTCCAAGAATGTCATGCAGAGTGGATATGTGGGAAAACATGGAGCTTGGATCTAGATCAAGTGGGAGGGGGGAGCGACAGGGGAGGATGGTACGCCAGAATATTTTAGGAGAGCAAGGGAGATTGATAAATCATGTCTTCTCTGATAGACAAAGAGGTGTTTCTTACATTGAAGGAGACAATGGTACAGAGTATTGAGGTTGAGGTAGGAGGGGTGAGCATGGGTGAATGCATGTCGAAGTTGGTGATAGAGGACCTTGCATTCTTCATCGTACCATTGGTTCATAGATATCGATGTTAATGACAGCCTATAGGGGTAACGAGAAAATTATAAACAAGGTGTCTTGCACAAATGGCTACTAGAAGTGGTCACCCATTTCACATGTACAATAGGGAAAATGTGTGTGTGGTAGCATGACTGAACAGGGTGAAAGAGCATGCACCCTCATGATATGAGGAGGATGGAACTTAACCCCAAGAGAAGGATCAAAAGCAAGTTTTTTAACCCTCTGCCATAAATGAAGGCTAGAAATCATGTTATTATGCAAGTTCGCAAAGTTGAAGAATCATAGCCAGTGCAAGTAAATAAGGAGTTGAGAATGGAGAATTTATGGGTAACGAGAACATTATAAATAGGGAGGCTTGCAAAAGTGGCTACTAGAGGTGGTCACCCCTGTCACGGGTACAGTAGGGAAAATATGTGTGGGATGGCATGATTGAATAAGGTGAAAGTGAATGCACCCTCATGATATGATAGAGATGGAACTTAACCCCAAGAGAAGAATAAAAAAAAATTGTTTTACCCTATAAAAAAAATGAAGGCTAGAAATCACATTATTGTGCAAGGTCGCAAAGTAGAAGAATCATAGCCATTGTAAGTAAATAAGGAGTTGAGAATGGAAATAAATCTATGGCTTTAGTCTTCTAATACATTTGTTGCTTGTGTGCCTCACTTTCATCTCCTTGTTGTCTAGTTAGAGACCTTTTCTAGTTTTAGCTAGCCTAAGTTACTCGGTTTTTCTTAGCCTTGGTCTCAAAACAAGTAAGAACCTCCTTGGAATCCTTAACTTCAATGTTGTAAAGTGGAGGCATCACACTTACCATCCTCCCTACCCAAGGAGGAGTATTAGCTCTATGCACAAGATGTTTGTTCACTCTCAATTGCTAAGAGGCTGGACTCTAATTATTTGCGACCAATTAGTGCATTTATGAGGATAATGCTAAGAGATATTGATGTCAATGCTAGCCTCCAGGGGTAATGAGAACATTATAAAAAGCAAGGCTTGCACAAGTGGCCAGCGTAAGTGGTCACCCCTATCATGGGTACATTAGGGAAAATATGTGTGAAAACAAGGTGAAAGTGCATGCACCCTCATGATATGATAGGGATGGAACTTAAACCCAAGAGAAGGATCAGAAACAAGTTGTTTCACCCTCTGCTAGAAATGAAGGTTAGAAATTGCATTATTATGCAGGGTAGCATGATGGAAGAATCATAGCTAGTGCAAGTAAATAAGGTGTTGAGAATGGATATAAATTTAGGGATTCAATCTTCTAATACATTTTTTTCTTTTGTGGCTCACTTTGATCTCCTTTTTGTTAAGTTTCTATTGTTATTATTAAGTTATTTCCAAATTTAATGAGAATTCAATGCATTTCCAAAACAACGGTATAAAGAGGATTACTAAAAGAAACACAATCACAAGGTACACAACATTTTATCCCGAGAAACCCTCATGGGGAAGAAAACCCAGAAAAACTTTCTCAATAATATATTTCCAGTACAATGCCAAGATTAAGACCAAAACACCAAAGACAGACCAAGACTAAGCATCTGCCTCTCTTCTCCTTCATTAGACTTCTTCCTGCAACTGCAACTATCTTCAATATATGCGCACTACATGAGTGAGTGAGTGTGTTCAAATGAGACACCATACTCGCATATAAATAAAAGTTGTGAGGTGGCACTAGGGTTGTGACTCTTCACTTGGTGGGGTCGACTTCTCCTAGAAGTGGCTAAAACCACCTTACAATTACTAGGGTTCGACTTCACAAATACCACCATACAAATACCTATTGACCAATCCACAAAAGGGGATTTGATCTTATACAAGATCTGACTTGATCAATCCACAAAAGGGGATTTAATCTATACAATAATGACTCAAATACAAGTAGAATATTCTTTGAAGTTACAATAATTCAACACTCCCCTTTAACGAGAAGGGTTTTCTACTGACATGACTCAATTCAACATCATCAAGAGAAGGAGAGGGAAGCATCATCATAAACATATGTAACGCTAACTGGCACATCTATAAATAATCGAAAGTTTTTCTCAACATCACAATAATAAAACTGGAACATCAACATATATATGTGGCAACAAAATGAGGCAAGTGCATAAACAACAACATTTGTGGTACTCTGACAGACCGTCCTTACCGGACCTTTGGGATCTTCCCAAGAATCATAATATTCCCTAGGATATAGAATCCTAACAAAGCTACCACTACTGACCACAGCTGGCATATCCATGCACAGATACTCTAACAGACCGTCCTTACCGGACCTTCGAGATCTTCCCAGGGACGATCATTCCCCTAGGATATAAAATCCTAACTAAGCTACTCGTTGTTGGTCAGGATACCATAGTATCATCATCATCACTCCCCCTTTCAAGGGAGGTCCTTTTAGACTACACCAAGCTTGTCTCGGAAGTACTCAAACTTCACACGAGACAGAGGCTTAGTCAACACATCTGCAACCTACTCATATGTGCCAACATATTGGAGCTTTACATCTCCCTTCTGTACCATGTCACGAATGTAGTGATACCATATCTCTATGTGCTTCATCTTATCATGAAACACTGAGTTCTCTGTCATCTTTATGCAACTCTTGTTATCACATAGAATCATAGTAGCTTCCATCTCTAGATCGAAAAGACCTGTCAACAACTTCTGAAGCCATATGGATTCACAACTATTAGAACATGTTGCAATGTACTCCGCTTCTTCCATGCTGAGAGAAATATTGGACTGCTTCCTGCTTTTCCATGAAGTCATGGATGACCCCAAACTGAAACAGCAACCTGAAGTGTTCTTTTTTTCTGAAGCACTTCTAGCCCAATCTGAATCAATATAACCATACACTCTAAAGTCATGATCTCTAGTATAACATAGACCATAATCCAATGTACCCTTAAGGTATCTCATCACATGTTTTTCAGATACAAGGTGAACACGTTTGGGCTCCACCAAATACATACTCAAGGTGTTCACATCAAAGCATATATCTGGCCTGGTATTCATCAGATACATCAATGAACCAATAATTTGTCTATATAGAGTAGCATCAACTAAATCTAACGAAGTATCAACCAGGAGCTTCAAATTCATCTCCATGGGTGTGGCCATGGATTTACATTCCAACATTTCAAACTTCTTCAGTGTTTCAACTGCATACTTCCCTTGGTTAAGGAATATCTTCCCTGGGATCTGCCAAACTTCAAGTCCTAAGAAATAATGCATCAAGCCTAGGTCTTTCATCTCAAATTCTGCAGTGAGCTTCCTTTTGCAATCTGTGATGCGATTTTCTTCTCCTGTCAAGAATAAGTCATCCACATATAGTAGCAATACAATAGGCTCATCATTCATAACCTTGAAGTAAATATTAGAATCAACTTTACTCTTGGTAAATCCCAAGCTCGTCAATTCTGCCATACCAAGCTCTTAGAGCTTGCTTCAACCCGTACAAAGCTTTATTCAACATGTAGACATCAATTTTTCTATATTCAACTTCAAACCCTTGTGGATGTTCTATATACACTTCTTCAATAACACCATTTGAGAAAGTTGTTTTCACATCCATCTGGTGAAACTTCTACTTCATTTTGGCTGCAAGAGCTATGATGGTTCTGATAGAAGTGTATCTTTCTATAGGAGAAAATGTTTCTACCTTTTGAGAAAATCCACGAGCCACAAATATTGCCTTATATTTTTCAACACTTTCATTTGTTGCGTGTTTTATTTTGTATATCCACTTGGAAGATACCACATCTTTGTTCTTTGGATTGGGAACTACTTCTCACACATCATTCTTTATAATGGACTAGTATTCTTTTGTCATGGCATTCATCCATTCTTTCTTCTAAACGGATTTTTCAAAGCAAGTAGGTTCCTTATCTACGAAATCACACATCAAGGCCACATAGTTGGAGAGTGTCTTAGGATTCTTGCTTTGTCTCATGGTTTCTTCTAGGGCACCATACTTCTCTACATCTTGAATAAGTTCTCTCGCCCAAACTTGCTTTCTCTTTTGAGAGATCGTCATATGGGGAGGTTCTTGAGATTCTATCATATTATGATCTCTTGGAATCTCATCATCATGGGTAATTGAAACTTCCTTCATGGGTTCTGCAACTCTGGGAGCTACAGGTTCTTCTTCATACACTTCTTCTAACTGGAATTTCCTTGATTTCTTGAGTGTTGCATCTTCATCAAATATTACATCTATGTTGATCTAAATATGATTGTAACCTGGTATGTAGATTATGAAGGCATTATATACCTCACAGTATCCAACAAATATTCCCTTCTTTCATGAAGGATCCCACTTAGTTCTCTTTTCTTTCAGAATGTGTACAAATATTGGACAACCAAATATTTTGAGATGACTTACTTATGGCTTCTTTCCAGTGAAAATTTCTTCGGGGGTTTTGAATCCAAGTGCACTATGAGATAATTTGTTCTAGACATGTACTGTTGTTCTTGTTGCTTCATCCCATAAGTGCATTGGAATATCTTGATAATGAATCATAGTCTTTATTGCTTCCATAATCGTCCTATTCTTTCTTTCTACTACACCATTTTGTTGAAGATTATAAGGAGTGGTGAGCTCCCTCTTAATCCCGACATCTCTCCAAAAGATTCTAAATTCATTTAAAGTGTACTCTCCTCCATTGTCTAACCTGAGTTTCTTGATTTTTTTTTCAAAGATGTTTTCTACCAAGGCTTTGAATTCCTTGAACTTTCCAAGTACTTCGTCTTTTGACTTCAAGAAATAAACCCAAGTTTTACGAGAGTAATAATCAATAAATGATACATAGTATACATACCCTCTTTAGAGAGTTCGATGGCATTGGACTACATACATCTAAGTGGACAAGTTCAAAAATTCCTTATGCTTTATTATCGCTCTTTGGAAAAGGATTCTTTGTGTTCTTTCCTTGTGCACATCCCTTGCATACACCTTCATGATCAACCTTTAGTTCTAGTAAACTTGTAACTACCTTGATCACATATGGTAAGGCTTTGTAGTTGATGTGAGATAGCCTTCTATGCCAAATTTCACAAGGACTTTCAATAGAATGAGTCAAGGCTACATCTGAGTGACCCTTTAACTTGTACAAACCACCTTCTTCCATTCCAATAACAATTGCATCTTCTATTGTTTATGGTTAAAGATTGCATGAGGAAAGAAACCAAGGTTGTATACTTCCTCCACGACTAAGCAAGGCAGCGCAACAACAACTAACAAAGAAAAAATGCAAGAATGATTAGGGTGGCGGGCTTGAGGGGAGTTTGAGTGATGTGCATTTATTGCACGTCGCTTCTTCCTTCAGATCCTCAATCATATCTTAGTACGAGCCAAGCCCACTAGCCAGCTCACCATACCACTACATTCAAAACCATTAATACAACCAAATATCCAAACTTGCCATATTACAATTTACAAAATGCGCGATAGTCCAAAGTGCGCCACCCCTTTCCACTATCAATTTTCCTCATATGACAACTTGCTAGGAACACAACCCAATTGCAACTCAACCAATGCGCATAACAATAGTAGCAAGGGTCGAGATCACCCAATCTTTGCTATGGACAATATACAATATCAACATTAAAACTGCAGTGTAATTCTTTCCTCTAAAAGGCAGTATAATCACATTTCATGAGAGACAATCAAGACCATATTGTTCCTTGTTTTAATCACCCAACCACCACATATTACCATAAACATTTTAACCATGATCTCCAATGTGCAAATCCATCACAGGCCATCTCTCATGCACAAATCTATCATGGACCATACAGGGGCTGATCATACACTGTGTACCCTAAATCTCATGAAGTACCCACAAATATGGTGTAAACACTTTCTAAGTAACCCTAAAAGGTAACAATTTCTCTCTATATTCTTCACACCAAATTCTCAACAATTTCTCTCTAAATTCTTCACACCAAATTCTCAATCCTCTATTATAGAAGAGAGCAAAAGGAAGTTGTAAGACTGCAACACCAGTGTTTTTCTCAGCCAAGATCTTGTCATTTTTCTCATCAAGCACCACTAGAAAAATGGGGAAACCACCTCTATGGATCCTCACTCTAACTAAGCCCCATAATGTCAATTTTAAATTTCACTTTATACATTATATCTTCCCATATCTTTTGTATTAGATGTTGTATTATTGAAATTACACATTAAAATATATAGCAATTTTCAAAATATTTTGACCAATATTTATTTGTATTCTAATAATTTTCTATCTTATTGAAATTACACTTGTGTGCCTCATGCAGCCAGAAATACACCTTTTATCAAACCAAAAGAAACAATACAACCATGAAAATATTCTAGGGCTAATCAATTCCAACTGCCATATAGTTGATTATTTAGAAGGTGCATATAGTTGATTATTTAGAAGGTACACAGATAAACAGATTAAAACAGTATAGAAATACCAAGCGTCTGCCTGATTTGAAGAAACCGATTTAACAAGAAGGGAACTCATGACCATAGAAGAAAACAATAAGGGAACTCGTGACCATAGAAGAAAACATCGGAATCGGAAAAAAATTGGCAAGGGTCCTGAAAACATCTTATCGGAAAAATTGGCAAAAAAAATCGAAAAACCTCAACAAACATTAAAAAATACATAATTTATTCATTTTTTTCAAAATTTTAAACATTTTTCAATATATAAAGAAACAACAACATCATATAAACACATAGTCACGTAAATATGGAGAAAGAATTGATATATATGATATAGTGGGTGTCAAATAAAAACCGATACATCAAAGTCGTTATTGAAAGTCTGAAACCAATACAAAATGACATCAATGATCACATATATAAATGTATATGTCCGAAAACTAGCAACTAGCTATATGATATCAATTCCCTCTCCCCCTTTTACAGGGAAAGATCAGGGGATGTGTGTTAGGCCTTGAACTAGAGGAAGAAGGTCTTGGTCGTGCATCAACTATATGACGATTAATGCTCCACCAAAAAAATATTAAAAAATTATGGATGAATTTGATACCCTGCCTTTGCACACCTCAAATATGCTTGATGGCCTCCACACACCTCTTCCCTTGCTACTCCATATCAAGGGACAAACAAAATGATAAAAAAAAAATCAGGTTTTTAACCCATGGCCTGGGCGCGATAGGGCGATTTTTTCCAAAACAGTGGCGAGTTTTTCACGCAATTTTTATTAAACAAAAAATTGTTTCCTAGAAACAATCACGATTTGTCCGATTGATCAACATTTTTTTCTTCTATTCTCATGACAACCAATGTCTACTCCCATTATAAAACTTTGGGAAATGACAACCTATTTGTCAAGATATATAATATTTAAGCATAAAGATTAGACAGTTATAATGATAATAGGTTGTCTTGTATGGCTCCATGTAATTTACATGTCGTGTGAACAAGGATGAAACTCCTGAATATTTTGTCTACATGATTGTTACAGACACTGTTAGAAACTTTGGACAACTACCCACATCAAGGGATTCATGTCTTTAAGCATAACGATTGGAGTTTAAGGACAGTACCATTCCATAGGTTCTTTCTCTGAGTGTAATAAATGATAATGTTAACTTACATTCGGCTTCAACGAAGAGGTATTCAAAACATTCATCAAAATTGATAGTTGGATAATAAATTCAAGGTAGGATTTGAATACAGGTAAACAGTTCTTAAATGTACAGTTAATTTGTTGCAAAACAATACGACTACCTTCACAAGGAGCAACACTCAACTTTCCCTATCAATAGTTTGTCCCACATGCAGATCATTTGTCTAGGAGACTTATAATGCGTAGTGTAGTAATCATTTGTACATCCATATTGGCATAATTTCCAATTATGAGAGTATTGAACACGTGAAGAAGCATTGAATCCTTCAATCCACATCCCCATGCTAACATCTTCCATCTTGAAAAGCTGGACCAAGCATCTAAGATGAGTCAAATAGGAGACAAGTGAAAACTGACCAAAATAAACCAAGTTCAAATTACAATACATTCATAATGCTTGCAGAAATGAGTTATCAGATATAATACACTCAAACTGTGATTAGCATGTTCAAATACAAAAAAATCGCTATGTCATTTGAAATGATATATCCTGTTCCATTTGTGTAAGTAGGGTACTCTTCTTCTGGCCATTCCTGAACCTCAAAAAAAGAACAATCTATGTTATATTAATTCAATGAGAAGAAATCCAAATGTAAAAGTGGATAGAGTATACCTAAATATTCTAATTCGGTAAGAAGAATTGATTAGGTAAACAAGCAAAACCTTAATCAAGAACAACACATAACCCCATTATATAGCATTCTAGGAGAGGAAAAATCAGTATTCACTTGATAAGAACATAAAACACTTCCAATAGTCTCAGACTTAACCTCATATGTTACGATTAGGTAAACAAGAAAAACCTCAATCATGAACAACACATAACCCCATTCTATAGCATTCTCAGAGAGGAAAACTCAGTATTCACTTGATAAAAACATAAAACACTTCCAATAGTCTCAAACTTAACCTCATATGTTACAATCCATTTGCCTATACGGACAGGCCTGTGGAAAATATTAAACTTACCCATATATAAGACATCTACATGGGGAGTTCTTTTGATTTCCTTCAATACGGTATCCACTCTCACAAAGGTATCATCATCACACTTCATAATATATTTTGCAGAAATATTATGGACCTGCATAGAGTTTTAAGTACAAATCAACCTATAAAGCAAAACCCATCTATCTAACCTATAGGAAATGAATGCAAAACTAAGAAAAAGAATCGTTCATACAATCAATGAGGTGGTCGAAGTATAATTCACCAATATCCAATATCTGGTTAAATAACATTGACTCTTATTCCTTAGCTTCATGGGGGTCGAGAATGAAGCATGAAAGAGATACAGTTCACATTTTTATACAGAACACTGCAAATACAATGCTTAAAGTTATTTTACAAAGAAAAACAAACTCATCAGTTGACCCTTCAGAGTCAAATTTAAGGGTTGACCACATTAGAAACACTTCTAGGATGTCCTAATTGAGAAACACATTTAGGAAAAAATGCTTCCTCCAAATCCAGCGACAACAACATGCATTATGTCTGTCTTTTTTCTTACAGCATATGTACCCAAAGGAAATCAGAAGAAGAAAATCCTAAAGGAATGATCCATGTAGATGTTGAACTCTTGATTTGTCTCACTTATATCTGTCTTTTTTCTCACACCACATGTATCCAAAGGAAATCCTAAAGGAATGATCACTTTAGAAGTTCAACTCTTGATTCATCTCACTCCTAAAATGATTACAAGTTTTCAAAAAGGTTATGAAGAAAACATGGGTTCAAGACAACAACTAGATATGGAGATTATTTCAAACAACATGCCTCTTATAATGTAAAGACAAAATAGTAGATAATCTTAAAAATGCATGGAGATATATTGCAAATTTTTCAGGTTAAAGGCGACCAGTGCTACCAAACGACCAACTTTTGCACTTTGCTACCAAATTTGAGAATACCCTTTAAAAGGGTAATATATACTTACCCCATATTCACAAATTGCAATTCTTCAACACTACAAGTTCATAGTGGTCCATAAACGGAACAAGACAACACAAGACAACAACTAGATATGGAGCTTTATTTCAAACAACATGCCTCTTAAGGTGAACATTAAAATATTTTATTTATGACCAACATTAAAAAAAAATTATTAATATTTTTTTAAATTTCACGTGTCAATTCCATGTTAACAAATAAAAGAATTATACATCTCCCTCATACTGGGATGTAGAAAGCACCTATTGACCAAATACTAATTTATTTACTTTCAATTACTTCATAAAAAAAATTATTTTACTTAAGGTGAACATTGAAATATTCAATTTACGGGACATTGAAATATTTTTTTATTATTAATATTGTTTTAAATGCCACATGTCAACTCTATGTTAAGTGTAACATCCTGTTCCATGGATCACATTTCATACCATTGATTTATTCTTTGAAGACACTTGTGAACAAGTGATCCGGTTAAAGCATGATACTTTATGATTAACTTCTCGGTTTATGAGTTTAAAATGATGTCATCATAGAGTATTGAGATTTGATATGTTATTAATATTGATGTATAACATTGACAGGTATTATGATGAGTTTCCTGAGTGTGCAGGAAACATGACATGATGAGGATGTTGATGGCATCAATAGACTTCCTTGGACTTCGGGTTGAGTCAGGGAGTGGACTATTGACTTTGATTATGAGTACTTGTTTTTTTTGCTCATTTATTATGATGATGATTTCAATTATGGATTTCATGTATATGATTTATTAATATTATATTTGCCAGTGGTTGTAGGCATGGTGACACTTTCTAATCTGACTCACATATGAAGTAAAGGGGTCATACAAAGATATCAGATGGATGAGGGAGAGGTGTGGCAGCATCCCTGTCACATCCTACTAGCACTCTCATCATGACCTGAATTGAAGGTTAATGACTACCTTTTTCTTGAGAGGTTCATCATGAGGACACACTGAGATAGTCTCTCAGGAGGATTTATGAGGGGTGTGCAATAAGGAGGATTCTTTATTCCTCGATATGCCCTTAGTTTCACACAAGGTCAAAAAGTGGAGTATTGACTCCAAGTGTCAGACAACTTTCAAACTAAGTCATTGGCGAGTGGCACCCTTAGAGGATGTAGGTGCATCTTGAAGAGCATGTTGCATGATTAATTTAGTGAGTTATTAAAAATCTAGAAAACCTTAGAGAATAAAACAGTTACTTAGAACTGATATGTGTGTGTGTGTGTGTGTGAATTTAGATAATTTTATATTAATTTATGAAAGGGAACATAATAAAAACCTAAGTTTAAATTTGTATTCCTAAACAAGTTATAGAAATGAGCTAAGGGAAATTTAGACAAATAAAAACTAGTAAAGGGAGAATAAGAATAAAAAAAATTAAGGCATGTGCACAATGTGAGCATAAAATTAATAAAATGGAATTTTAATTAAAAGAAATTATTTTCATGAGAGAATGGGTTGTCAACACAGAGTTAGAATCATAATTCAATATAGACTCTAAATCCTAACTAAGAGAAGAGTCTTAATCAAACTCCAACTGTAAATTAGTTAGGAGACAGAATAAAAGAGAAATTGGGGAACTAAGAGAAAACTAGGAGAAAATCTAAGAACTAATTGTGGATGTGAGGGAAAATGCATAAATTATTTTTATTAAAAAGGAATAAACCTGTGCAACTTGGGGAAAGTGTGACATGTGTTGGAAGTGAATAATCTCTAATTTAAATATTAAAAATTAGTTAATTGTGCATGAGAAGACAAGTGTCAAGCCAATTATTTTGATAAAACAAAGGTGAGAAATAAGGAAAGGAACCCTATTGTTGGATGACTGAAATGTTGTCAAATTTGTTTGTGACTAAGTTTACTTGTGTGACTTGGGATACAAGCTTGTGCAAGAAGTGGAAGCCTCTCCTTGCGAGGGCAAGCATGAGCTAGTTTTGGCCTGAGATTTTGTGTGTAGCCCTTTTGCGACTCGGGGGGTTAAGGGGGAAGAAAAGTACCCCTGATGTTGGATAGGAGGTACCATTAAAATCCACTGATTAAAAAAGCGAAGGAAAGGATGTTGCGCAAGTTTTTTGGTTGAAGAAAATCCTCAAATATTTACATCCATTGGTTACATTATTTCGTTGCTAGTTACTTTATTGTGTAAGAGAATATTAAATTTAGTATACCAATTATATGTAATGAAAATGATCATGACAAATAGCATATTACTTAGTTATATATATATATATATGAACATATTTTACTGTTGAGGAAAGAGATATACATATCTTGTTCGCAATTTAGCCAATTTATTCATCATATATTATTATGCACCGAATTATCTACTATAATAGCATCTCCGGTATCGTTGAATTATGATACAAACAAATAAAAACTTATCTCAATGATGACTTAAAATCTTTGTAAGTTACATTATTCGTGTGAATTTTGTGCAGGGATTTGGAGATGGGAATAGTTGTTTTTTGTGTGTGTGTGTGTGATTGGTACTATGTATATCTATCCTTTCCTATTTCCTTTCACTTTGCGTCTCTCCGAACTCCCGAGTGTTGTACATCTTAGCAATTACTGTGTTTCAATCAATATGTCTTTAGTACAACTAAAAATACCCATAACCGCGTGTTTAGTTTCTGTTGGGAGGTAGAAGATTTAACAATTTCTGTTGCATGTCGTGTGAACGGTGGTATCAAAAGGATGGTTTTCTTTTGTCGTCGATTATATTCTTTTATCCTCTCTTCAAGAATTAAAAGGTTGTCAACCCGGGCATACCCCTTTCCAAGATTGTGCCTCGCCTATAACCCATCAAGCTTGACAAAATATCGATAAAATTAGCTATCTGTGGGGAGTATTTATTCTTAAAATTGCGCTAGCATTCTAGATCTCATAGTTCAGTAGATCTGGTGAATTTCAAATTTATTCAACGAATTTGATGCTTCAGTTTTAGAATAAATTTTGTTGGAAAATCAAAATTTTAATAAAATGTGATTGAAAGTTATTATAGATATATCCCCCACAAAGGAGAGGGCACCATCTTATTTGGAAACGGTTCCTTTCCAAAAAAAAATCTTAGGGTTCAAGCTTATACTGTAATAATTTAATCTTTTATTTTTAATTTACAGAATTTCATGTTTTATTTTTAAATTCTCCTTTACGCATGTCCTATTCTCTTATTTTGTAAAATAAAAACCCTATGGAGAATTCCTGAAGTGGAAGATTTATCTTATAAGTTGGATTGTGGTTTTTGACATGATACCTTAAACCATATTCGTTTTCCATAGTGTTACTCATTGTTGATATCATAGTGAAGAATGTTACTTTATATATATATATATATATATATAATCCAACCTATTTAATTGTTAACTGAAATAAATGTTCACCAAAAGTTACATTAGCGAATTTATAAAATGAATTATACTTTAATGACAATAATTTACTTTGGATTTGTATATAATGATTTTATACTATTGATATGTTATAATTGTTTTAATGGAAAAAGAACGATTTAGGTTAAATGAATTTAATGATTTGGTATTAAATGAAATAGAAGCCTAGTTTATAATTGACAATGACTTATATATCATGTGGAAAATTTATATTACAAGTTCATGGTTGTATTCATAAAGAAAATGTCATTGTTTCTTTTAACCCTAGTTTTCAACAAAATTTTATCAATATTCAGTTGGTTAATAGATTGCAAGTTCCTGCAAAGAATATTCACAAGATATGTGTTGCATTCTGATTTTCATGCTATAGATATGGCTGATGAAGATATTGTTTTGGGCTATCCTTGGATGGAATCAGTTGGTACAGTTAATATTAATATGAAAAAGAAGGTTCGAAAGCTTTGGTACAAGAAAAAGAAAATCGCATTGCGGGATGTGTCTCTCAGTAAGAAAGAGGGGACCATGGAGGCTAGCAAGGAAGTTATTGCCGAATCTGAAGTTGAATCGGAGGCAGAGTCTATAGAAGGAGATGAAGCAAAACTAAAAGAAGGACATAATCAGGAAGCTAAGGAGGTCATTGACTCAAAGGCACAAAGTGTTGCAGATTTGAAGAAAAAAGAACAGATTCCTACAGTTGTTATATATCAACATCCACATCATATAGAGAAACAACAATCATCAAGGAAAGGGCGTGTGCATCAACACATGTATGCACCAGCAGGGAACCAGAAAGGAAATCGATCAAGAAGTGCATGGAGGCATACTAGCACTATAGGAAGACATCACGCCAGAGAACTAATCCCATGGAAACACCGACATAATGCAGATCAAGATCAAGGTGGCAAGGTAGTAGATGGACATCATGTTCGACTTCCATTGGGATGGATGGATGGTCGTACTTGGTACCAGTTGGATACATTGCTTAGCCAGTCGTATTGTATGGTTTCTTCTCGTGTTTCGAGGATGAAACATGTGAAGGGGGATGGAATTTAGTATACCTAGGGAGGTAATATGGGGTACCTAGGGAGGTACCCAATGGGAATGTGGTTATGTATTATTAGTGGAAGTCATTTAATATATGAGAATGTGGTCATTCAATGTAAGGTGGAATAGGTCCACTATATTAATAAAGGCCCACTATGGTAGTTAGATGCAATAAGTGTGAGAAGGCTCTCTAGAAGGTTCCTAGGAGATAGAGAGAGTTATATAAAAAAGTGTAAGAAATGTAATGAAATATAGTGAAGAATATTGTGAATGTATCAAGCATTGTTTGAAGAGTGTTATCCTTGTTTAATGATTAATATATGGTGTTACCCTACCTCAAGGGTTTTCTCTATTTATTGTGTTGAGTAATTGGTGAATGGTTTGGTTTATTGTTGTTGATATTAAGAGTTTATCTGAAGTTATATTTGCATATATATTTAGGTACTTAACAACGTGATTGTTCTAAGTGACAGTGGCGTACATTTGCGCAAATTTGAAAATTTAAAATTTTAACTAAAAAATTGTTTAATGTATACAGGATGGTTATAGAGTGGAAAGAGAGGGAACATGGAGAAGTAGATGATGAGTTCATGGATGACCCAAAATTTCAAAAATCCCACCGCCAATGTGGACTTTATAAATTTTTATGTTGTAATGGGATTAGAGCACAACGGAGATTGCTTGAAACTCTCATTGATTGTTGGGAACCTAAAGTGGGTGACTTTATGATTAGAGGGCAATCGTTAAAGATTGAAACAGAAGACGTATATTTCCTTACAAGGATACCTCGATGAGGAGATGTAGTAAATTTGAAGGGAAAAGGATCCATTGGATTTACAATCAATGAACACATTGCACTATATTTTTTTGTTGAGACAGAAAAGGTTGGGAGTCAACTCTCGATAAGGTATAAGATAGAAAATCTTGGTCTGAAGATTATTGTATTGACGATTTCCCGTATTTTTTAATATTCTTCATTACACCAAGCTTCCAGGACAATGATGCATTATTCACAGGAGTGATTGAGGCCTATACTCTATGATTGGAATACTATGCTTCTCACATGCATGAAATCCCAATTGATAAGGTGTAAGTAGGGAAAACTGAGGAACTTCGGCTTTGGAAGCCTTTTGTGTTGTTTTTTCTTCGAGGGAGTACCTATGATGATTCCAAGAATGGAAATTTGTCCACACTATATTAGAGATGGTACGATGGAACGTTGGACCGAGGTACTCCCAAGGCAAGGATGAGGACACTTAGGTGATCCCTAGGATGATGCATTATTTGCTTGGTAAGAGCTCCAAGTAGTTGCGATAAAGGATTATCCATATGCAAGGATCGATAACCACAACTACCCAGAGATTCCTCTACCTCCTAAAAATGTCTATGGAGATATCGATATAAATATTTTTCTTTTCAATTTATTTCATTTTTATATTTTTATGATTAAACAAAAGCAGATGTTTTTGTGTGGATTAATATGATAATAATGATTGTCTGATCATACAGATGTGGGACCGAAGCGTCCTAATGGATTTCCTTTGCATGGTCAACGTGGTCGTGATGGAAAATCGTGTGGATATGTTGACCAAGTATTAGATGATGTCCAGAGGGAATAGGGATAGATTGGTGTGTCCAGTGCCAATGGTACAGATTGATGATTTTCCGTAACACATGCAACGGCATGTAGTTGGGGTACCACAAGCTTGGGTGTGACTCTTTTGATGTCTAGCCAATGATGGTGTTTGTTATGATAAACATGTAGAGGAGAGGGAAGGTCCCTCAGGACCATGATTGGGAGATCATGTATTTTTGTATTAATGGTCTCAGTAGAGGACAATCGAGGCTAAGAGCCTTTTTTGGACCATGATCCACTTTTTGTACA
>SNQJ01S0004254.1:231240-267675 GCA_010110895.2 Picea sitchensis
AGATGGTATTTTTGTGTCAATGATAATTTGAAAATGATGTGATTATATACAAATATAATTTTTTGTCCTTCTGTGTTAATGTGAATTATATAAATGTCATCCTAATGCGTAGTTAGCAAATGCATCACTTAAATAATTGGAAACTCTTATAACATGAACATAAGTAATATAATCTAAAAAATGCTCCAAGAAACGTACACGTAAGAAACGGTTACATAGCATAGGATTGTGAACACGATATTTGTCGTTCAGTTGGGATATTACCCACTGAGCGTTTAAATCAATTATTAAGAATTGAATATGATTCACAATGGAATCATGAAGTAGTTCGATAACAATGTTATACTCAGCCACATTATTGGTGGAAGGATCAAGACACGCACCTCCCAGAGAAATCAATTAACCAGTGGACGAATAAATCACCCAAGCAGTGGAAGCCAAGTTCTGAGTGTGACAGGTGGCACCATCAGCAAACCCTATGAATGTCTAAGAATCCTATGACATATTCCAACCAAGAAGAAGCACTATAAGCACCACTAACAAAAAAAAAAATCTACGCTACCACTAGATACAGCAATTTACAAAATTTACAAGAAGAACGCCTAGGCGTGGTAGCTTAAGCATAATACTTCTTAAGGTAGAGCCCATTTCTGGGCTCCAGCAACACATTCCCCTCAAAATCCTCAAGTTCATAGGCTCATTTTAGTAGGGCACGTCTCACAATGAATGGGTCATGCCACAACAACAAAAAACTTACCTGCCCCTAAGGAAGCTTTTTCTTGGTCATAGACCAACACAAGGTCCCCTTCAGAGAAGACTCTAGAGTGCACAAATTTATCTTAGTTATCCTTGACACGCTTCTTACGTGCCTCATTTTTTATGGAAGTATCTCGATGTTGTTCATCAATATTTTCCAAGTAAACAAGGCGTTATTCCAATTTCAACGTGTCATGGAGGATCTCTATAGCGATCTTAAGGGAAGGGATTTCGCATTCAATAGGAAAAACTGCTTCAACCCCATGAACAAGTTGGAAGGAAGAGAATCTCATTGCAGTTTTGACTAAGGTTTGGTAGGCCCGCAATGTTGGATATAACATCAAATGCCAATTTGATTTGCTTGCATTGACAGTTCTTTGCAAAATGATTTTCAAGGATTTATTAAAAGCTTCGACCTGACCATTTTCCTTAGGATAGTAAGGAGACGAGTGCTCATGCCTGAAACCCACTTTTGATGCTAATTCTAAAATCATGCAGTTCTGAAAGTGACTGTCATGGTCAGTGACAATCTCTTTGGGAACTCTGAACCTAGCTATGACCTAGTTAAACACGAATAGCATTGTTATTTCACCATCACTAGAAAACGTTGGCATGGCTTCTTCCGACATCATAAAGTAGTATACATACACTATGATATAGTGATTCCCCCTAGCTGACACTGAGTAACATGTCATAAAATCAACCCACCACTTGGTGAAGGGACTGCAACCTGCCATAAAATCAATACATGCACCTCCCATAGAAACCAATTGACCAGTGGGCGAATAAATCACCCAAGCAGTGGAAGCCAAGTTCCAAGTGTGACAGTTGGCGCCATCAGTGAACCCTACGAACATCGAAGAATCATGTGCCATCTGCCAACCAAGAAGAAGCACCATAAGACCATTAACACAAAAAATAAATCTGCATTACCACTAGATACAGCAATGTACAAAATTTACAAGAAGAATGCCTAGGCATGGTGGCTTAACCATAATACTTCTTAAGGTAGAGCCCATTTATGGGCTCCAGCAATGCATTCCCCTAAAAATCCTCAAGTTCGTAGGCTCCTTTCCGTAGGGCACATCTCACAATAAATGGTTTGTGCCACAACAAGTTAAACTTACCTACCTCTAAGGAATCTTTTTCTTGGTCATAGACCAACACAAGGTCCCCTTCAGAGAAGACTTTAGGGTGCACAGATTTATCTTAGTTAGCCTTGACACGCTTCTTACGTGCCTCATTTTCTATGGTAGTATCTCAAAGTTTTTCATCAAGATGTTTGAAGTAAACAAGGTGTTCTTCCAGTTTCGTCGTGTCATGGAGGAGCTCTATAGCAATCTTAAGGGAATGGATTTCGCATTCAATAGGAAAAATTGCTTCAACCCCATGAACAAGTTGGAAGGAAGAGAATCTCATTGTAGTTTTGAATAAGGTTTGGTAGGCCCACAATGTTGGATATAACATCAAATGCCAATTTGATTTGCTTGCATTGACATTTATTTGCAAAATAATTTTCATGGATTTATTAACAGCTTCGACCTGACCATTTTCCTTAGGATAGTAAGGAGACAAGTGCTCATGCCTGAAACCCACTTTTGATGCTAATTCTAAAATCATGTAGTTTTGAAAGTGACTTCCATGGTCAGTGACAATCTCTTTGGGAACTCTAAACCTAGCTATGACCTAGTTAAACACGAATAGCATTGTTATTTCACCATCACTAGAAAACGTTGGCATGGATTCTTCCGACTTCGTAAAGTAGTCTACCTCCACTATGATATAGTGATTCCCCCTAGCTGACACTAGGTAACATATCATAAAATCAACTGGCCACTTGGTGAAGGGACCGACAATAATGATGGGCAACATAGGAGCGGGATGAACGTGCATCTTTTTAGAAAATATTTGGAAAGGGTGAGACTTCTTGACCGCTTCAACACAATCTTTAAAGATAGTCGGCCAAAAGTGTTTTGTGCACAAAATATTTTGGGTTGTTGCCAATCCAGACATATGATCACCACACGCTCCACTATGGAAATCATTCAACACCAACTCCACTTCTTTGTGAGTATGGCGGCGACAAAGAATTGAATCTACCCCTCAATGATACAAGGTGTCACCAATAATGAGATAGTTCTTTGTTGTGTGGTGAATCTGTCGTCGATCATATCGTGAAACATGCAAAGGAAAATTCATATTCTGGAGATATATGATGATATCTCCATACCAATGATCGGATGAAGAGATGAGGAAAATATGCCCATCTGGAAACGAGTCAATAACTACATCATCCTCCTCTACTCGAAACTCCAACATAAGATCTGCGAAGACTAAGGACTTCTTGGATTTGGCGGAAGAAATATCCAAATCAAACTCCTGAAGCACAACAATCCACTTGTTGTACTTCCCTCCAATTATTCACTGAGTCAAAATGTACTAAAAAGGATTAACTTCAGTGACGACAATTGTCTTGTGTAGAAAAATATAATGTCGAAGACGTTGAACAACATGAAAGGCTTCCAATGCCATCTTTTCAACATGAGAATACTTTAGTTCAGGACCATCCAAGCCATGACTTAGATAATAGATGACGTGCTCCTTGAGCTCATCATCCTACAGAACTAACACCATGTCGATAGAGGATTTTGTTATTGTCGGATACAACAGGAAATCTCTATTATAGTTGAGAGGACTAAGTAGTGGGGCAGAAATTAGAGATTTCTTTAAGGCATCGAATGAACATTGTGTCGCTTCATCCCAAAAAAAATGGACTCTCGACTTCAAAAGGCATAGAAAAACTTTTGTAATATTAGCATAGTTTGGTACGGTACGCCGAAGGAAATTTTCCTTTCCTTGTAGGCTTTGAAGTTGGCGCACTATGCGCAGGGGAGGCAATTGCAGTATTTCCTCAACCTTTAAAGGGTCAACCATGATCCCTTTGGTGGACATGATAAACCCCAAATGACGCCATGAAGTAATGCAGAAAATACAATTGTGAGGGTTCAAACAGATTCAATAATATCTGCACCTTTCAAAGACAAGGCAGATGTGTAATAGATGTTGCACTATCTTGCGAGACTGAGCTATAATATCATCCAGATAATCCTCCACTATGTGTTTGATATCATGGAAATCAAACATCATGGTCGGCTAAAAAGTGGCTCCAACATTTTTTAGGCCAAAGGGTATTTTGTTGTATGCAAATGTTCCCCAAGAGAAAATAAAGGTTGTCTTATGTTGGTCTTTAGGCCAGATTTGTATCTGGTTATAACCAGAAAAACCATCCATGAAAGAGAAAATTTCACTTCTTGCGCATTCGTCAAGAATTTGATCGATAAACAGTGTAGGAAAATTATCTTTAGGACAATCTTTATTTAAATCTTGGAAATCCATGCATACTCGAATTGTACCCTTATTTGTGTCAACGAGAATAGGGTTGGATACTCATTTCGTCAATGGGACTGGATAGATAAATCTTGCCTTGATAAGTTTCTCTACTTCAGCCTTAATTGTTGTTTCTTTCCTTGGGTTCACTGGTCTCAACTTTTTTCAAACTGGTTTAGCATACTCATAAGTTTGAATCTCTTGTTATACAATTCAAGGATCAATCCCCGACATTTCCTCATAAGACCAAGCGAACACGTCATGGAACTCCTTAAAAAGGGCCATATATGAATGAATCTCTTCTGGAGAACAGGCCTCCCCAATAAAAATATTTTCCACTACATCTGGGGTATTGGAGATATTAATCGGGATAGTCTCTGAAATATTCATCATGTTCCCCTTAGCATATATACCATGAGTTGCTAGAGGGTTCAATGGAAGATCAACATCTCCAATCATGGTCAAATGAAATTCTCCTTTCTCTACGTGACTCATCTCAGGAAGGAAATAAGATCCATGATGTAAGTCTTCCCAAGGCCTTTTAGGACCTATCATCACCTCTGGGATAACCTCATCCGAAGGGATGGCGATGTCCAAGCAATCATGAGAATTAGAATAATTAAGAGCCCATGCATGCTCTAAAATGGGATCCACTTCCTCCATTGAGGCAGGAGATGGATCTTTGTCTACAATAGCTCGTTGAATGGCTTAAGCTATCTCGGTTGCAGACAATGGTACTGTCATTGCGCTACGTTCCAATCTGTCCCCCAAAATCGAAGGAGGAGGCAGAGTCCACAGATATTCACAGATATTCAAAGTAAGAAGTTTGAAAATATATAACTTGAAATATATCAACCTTAATCATATATTGTTCATGAACTTCCATAACGGCATTAAAGTCTAATGACAGTGTTGTAAAATTGAAAGTACCCATCAAGGAAGGATACATCCCGACACCCTAATTCGTAGGTTCCCACTGCGAATTTTCAATCAAAGGGTCAACAAAGGCTGGTGCCAATGCAAGATGTGTACGAGCGACTGAAACCTTATCAACAATGAGGGAAGCATAACACTCAAAAAACTATGGAAACTATGGTTTTCATGGCATACGTTCATCTTCTTCCTAGGAGTAGATTATAGTCAACAGGCACGTCGACCACTTCTAATTCGACACACACGGTTTTTCCCTCTAACTGGATGGGGAAAGAAGGGATAATCCCATGTGGTATAAATGAATGGCCATCAAATTACCTAAGAAACGTAAGATATGGAGCTAACTCAGGTGAGTCGATAGCTCTTCAACATGATAACAACATGACACACGTCAAAGCACCTTCATCCACCATAGTGTGAAAAATATTTTTTGAACATGACTTTGTGGTGTAAACCACTACAATATGAAATGCAACATGATAGGGGAGGCCATGCTTGACATTAGAAGTTTCAAACATGATGGAAAATGAGTTAGAGGATCCAGAATCCCTAAAGCAGATAACAATGTGTTTCGTTGCGATGGGAAACTCTGTATAACTTCCAATGTTTGGATTGTACGATGTCCACTTCAACACAGCTTTCGGTATGTTGGGCATTGGGTCTACCATCGGTTTCTCTATATGGAGAGATCCTGATGGTTCTAGTAACTCCTTATCATTTTTTGCATACTTGGGATTCCCATAATCATGGTCTTTGGTTTGCAATGCAAATTAAGATCCAACTTCATCGTGTAGACATTCGATGTTTTAAATTTTGTCCTAGGGGAACCCTAATAACTCCCACCCATATTAGGTGTCGAGGAAGTACCCTACATTAAAGTATATCCTTGTGGAAACGGTTTAGTCAAAAAATCTGGTTATTGTTGCATTAATAAGCATTGGGATTCCTCGAGTTTGGGGAAGAGGTGAGTCAAGTAATCTTCCTTGCAAAGCTTGTAGGGAAACTTTACCTTCATCTTCTCATTCTTTGCCCCATTAGCATTCTTGCCTAGATTTTTCCCATTTCTCCCACCACATTTATTTCCCTTTCCATTACTTTTTCCTCTGGGTTTTTGAGGACCCTTTCAGTTCGTCGATTGCACATTATGTACATTTGATGACTGGGTTGTGGGGGTGGTCAAACCAGTGGTCTGAATAGTCGTAGTTTTTTTAATGGACAACTAATGCATCTTATTAGAAATCAAATTTTCAACTTTGCTTTGCGAAGAACCGATAATTCCATCGGCAGTCCTGATTTCGGTTTTTCCAAGTCCAAAGTAATTGTGGTGCATCTAGAATTATCTCATAGAGCATGCCTAACTGAGAGTAAATGAGCTCTAACTGTTTCACCCTAAATATCGATTGCTCCTATGTGAACACTCTTGAAGTCGTGACGTCCTTATAAATATAAGTAATGACTTTAGGAACCATTCTAAAATAAATTATGGAGGAACTGTGGCCTTAATCAAACTTTTGTGTCTCCTCTATTCTCGAATGTGGTCAAAAATGTGAGTAGATTTGTTTTGTTTAAAATTATCCAAAATATTTGTGATGGCATCATACTAGATTAGAAGTTGGAAATTATTAAGAAATACCATGGCTATCTCACCAAAAAATCCATACTTCGATCCCTTCAGTTCTATGTACAATTTGGCAGCACTTCCCATGAGGGTGCATTGGAAGAACCGTAACTGAATGGAATCTATTGGTTGTGGAGCCTAATTATCTTCCTAATTCAGAGGTTTTTTCTTTCAGCCATGTTTATAACCCATGAAGACTTTACACCCCAGGAGTATGTACACTCTTCCATGCGGGGGAGCACGAAGTGAAAGGGGTTACACCTCTGGCGGGGTTGAGGCCCTCCCATTTGGGAATTACAGGGGCAAGCGAAGACTGATGGGAGTTCGAAGTGAAGCCCGCAGCTTTATGAAAATGTATATTGTAATTTCATTGTAAATGCGGACCGTTCATTATAGATTACATATCTAGCAGTAGAGATTGTGTTAGAATTTCCCTAGAAAGGCAACCCTCTTTATAGGGAAATGTATTATGACTATAGTTGATGGTAGAATATTGTATTATGATATAGAAGTGAGAGAAGAAGAGGAAGTTAAAGTGGGTTTGTTGTAGGTTGTATCCCTTCATATCTTTAGATGTGTAATAAGGAAGTACCTGGCAATTTCTACGGTGGATGTAGCCCTGATAGGTGAATACGTAAATCAGTCTCACTATTGTGTATCTTATGTGTTTTATTTCCGCATTTGTTTTTATTTTATTGCTCCGGTCTGTTTTTTATAGCAGAATGTCGTCATTCAATTAGAGGAGCACCATAAATGAAACATCATAACATTATCTTGAGGGGGGTCTGGGGGCAAGCGGGCCCCCAGTGGGGGTTCGGGGGCGAAGCCCCTGAAAGAAAAATTGCCTTGTAAATGTATATTGTAATTTCATTGTAAATCTGGACCGTTCATTATAAGGTCGCATATCTAACGGTAGAGATTGTGTTAGGGTTTTTTTCCCCTAGAAGGCAACCCTCTTTTATGAGGGAAATGTATTGCGGCTATGGTTGATGGTGAATATTGTATTATGATATAGGAGACTGTGAGAGAAAGAAGAGGAAGTTAAGTGGGTTTGTTGTAGGTTGTATCCCTTCATATGCTGGATAATAATAAAGGAAGGACCTGGCAATTTCTCTGGTGGATGTAGCCCACAATGGGTGAACCACGTAAATCAGTGTCTCTATTGTATTGTGTATCTTATGTGTTTTGTTTCCGCATTTGTTTTATTTTATTGCTCCACGGTCCTGTTTTTATAACAGAATCGTCATTCAACGAATTAGAGGAGCACCATAAATGAAATGTCATCACATTATCTTCGAGGTATTCACCATTCTTACCTTCTAATTTTGGTATATCAAAAGGTAGTTTGGTAGGGACCAGAGGCAAAGTAGGGTTATGAAGAATAGGATCGTTCATTAACTTGGACAAATCTAGTAAATGAAGAGTTCCCAGAAAAGGAAATCTAGGTTGCAATGTTGAGGAAGGAAACACGGGATTCACTAACCATAAGTTAGTAGCCTAAAAATATGGTACTAGATTGAAGCTAGCGCTAGGTTTCCAGGAATATTTTGCGAACTGGCCAGAGTTTTGTACAAAACCATATTGGCCCTGGTTAAGCAGAGGAAAATCTTCACCCATATGCTTCCTGAACGAAAAATAAAGGTTTCCCTCTGTTGACCCATCTTGTGAAGGAAAATTTCCTTGCATCGGGGCATTTTGGACGAGAAAGGCATATCCCCCTTAAGGAATCCCTTACAAGGAAGAAGAACCTTGCATGGGATTCCATTGACCATGGAAGGGGTTTTCCCCTGTCGGCATCGTAGACGAAGTGAAAGGATTACTCCCGAAACCACCATATAGTGTGAACGAAGTCAAAGTAGACGGAATGCTAGCGGATTGAAATCTACTACCCATAGAACCACCCCATCTTGTGAAAGGGTTATGGATGAAAGACGGGAATGACCCACTTCCGATAGAGGGAAACACTAAGAGATATGACCTCTGCCCCAAGGAACATCTTTGTAGGGGATAGACGAACTCCCCACACCAACATTAGAAGTTTGGGTTAGTGACTGGGAACCATTTAAGATGCTTTGCATGCTCATCGACAGCATACCAAACAAAAAAGTGTTGGTTATCGAAGGTATCGACATGGCTACACTCAACATGTGAGTGGAACCAATGATCGACATAGCAGAGTCGTTGTTTGACGTGGGTATGGTGGACTGCACCACACTCATTTTTTGGTTAGAGACACCAGGAGGAATAATTCATCTTTTGAAAATAGCTCACGTGGGAGTTTTTGGGACTCCCAGCACAGACACTTCTGGAGTGCCTTCCATTACAGCCCACCGTAGAGGGATAATGTCATTGAAATTTGACTTGAGACCCAGAAGTTTCACAACAACTAGAGCATGAGGCCCAGGTAATGGAGGGTTGAAAGGTTGAGATAAATCTTCAGCTCCAAGATCCGATATGGTAACAACCTCCGGAGAAGAAGCATTAGTTTCTTTAAGTTTCGTATTTACGATCTTGACCGGACCAATCGGTACAAAAGTCTCAGATTGATCAAGTCTACGTCTGCGAGGAGAAGGTGGAGGATTTACCTCTACCTCTTCTTTTGGCTGAAGGCCTTGAAGTATCCTCAATCGATGAGGCAGTTTGTCAACCACTTTGAGTTGCTAGCTCTAGGTGACTACCCACACCTTCCTAGGAAAATTACAATCACAAACACACCACTAAAAAAGGCCCTAAGAGAAACAACAATCACAAACAACTTTTCCAATATCTCGACTCGGGTGGATTAGGTCCTGAGATCACAATAGTAACAAAGTAAGGAGAAGGACCTTCTGGATGAAAGAACATGTTGATTAAGTCTCGTGTACCAACGAACGAAGGAGTGAGAAGTAGTTACCTCGACCTCCACTAATCATCCTTATCTATTTCAAGTACCCACACTTTATGGAGGCACCCTCCAACAATACTAAGAAGTGTGATACAAATTCTGCCCCAGGTACCAACAGAAACCCCCCGCAGTCAGTGGTCACCTCTAAGATTCCTAGGAAAATAAACTAAGGTCACCAACTCGTAGTCAGCGTCCGGGGGTTACAGTCGACAGTCGAGATCAAACATATGGGAAAGCTAACTGAGTCTGAAGCTCTTACAAAGGAATATCTACAAAAGGGATAGTGTCACTTCATAAAATCTCAAACTAGGTCAGAAGCATCTAGAGGATTGACACCAAGAGGGCCAGTATCACTTCAGGAAAATCTCAACCAAGTTCAAAATTTGCAGAGGATTGATGCCAGATGATTCATTGTCACTTCAGGAAAAACCCCCAATATATGATCTCTCCACTACACTCAGTAAGCCTCGAAGGGGTTATCTCCTCAACTCTCCTTTACATGACCTCGTGTTTGAATCTTGTGTTAGAGGAGCTTCCCGATTATACTTATATGAAATTAGGTTTTGCACTCCCTAGCACGGACTCCTAAGTTTGTTTTCTGGCCTTGGAGAAATTAACTCTCCTACCTAAGCCAAGGCCTTAGCCTAAATCATTTTTTTATCCTAATAAAATGAAAATGTTTAATTGATATTAGTTAGCGTTCATTTTATAGGTTGTTATTTACTCAAAAAGGGTGTGGATTGAAACTGAATGGATTTTTGATGGACTCAACAGAAAAAACACTTAAGAACACAAACTTGAAATGTGGTTCTTCACTAAAAATGAGAGTGTGAATAACACTTCAAAATTTAACAAACACAAAATCTTTCCTTTTTGTATGAAAAGAATACAATTTTTCTTTTAGATGCAATGCATTTACTAATGCAAGTTTCAGATGCAAGACAAGTAACAAGATTGGAATTATTTTCGCCGAAGCTCTAGAATTTTTTTTTTAAGTACAAGAGTGAAATAAGAGAGACAACATGCGTATGATGAAATTTTATTTTCAGATGCAAATGCAAAAGGGAAAGGATGAAAAATTCACAAACAAACACACACTCTTACACTTTTTCTTTATACAAATCAAGAAAACAAGAAATCAAAGGGGAATAAATATTGCAAATAGATGACCAGACACTCTAAGAACACTGTAAGAATAGGAAACAGAGTGTAACAAACACCCAAAAAATCTTTCTAAAACCATAAACTGTAAAAAGACAAAAAACAATCTTGATCAAACAAGAAAGTTGTCAAATATTTTTAAACTTTTCTCATAAGCTTGCAAGCAAAGGAAACTAATTCTGAAACCTAATTACAACTCTAAATACATGGCAGGACCCAGAACAATCCCACACAGTCATAACCCCAACCTCCATAGGTTTGGAAAGAGTGAAAAACTCCTTCACAAAACATGTATGGGACTGTCTAATGGACAAGTAGTGTATGTACATGATCTTTACTAGTGAAAATCGTGTATGTATGTGATTGTACTAAGAGAAACATGCATACACCCTTAAAAATCCTCTCTAACTGAGAGAGGAGGGTCTAGAATAATTGACAAATATTATATAAATTCATAGAAGGCTAACAAAAGGCTCAAAGCACAGAAAAAGTTTCAAAACAAATGAAAAAAACAAGCACCCTAAATTACCCAAAAAGGGAGAATTCCCAATGGAGTTGCCAGTTTTGTTACGGAAATCTAATTCCTATGGATTTGGGTATGGGCCACAACAGAGCAGTGCCATTAAAAGACTCCTCTCGACCTCTAATTAGATAATCAATTGGGAAATAACTACCTACAATAACTAACTTCTAGGAGAAAGGAAGAAGGACATACCTAGAACCCTACGTTTGAAGTAGATCCCACTTGAGGCCTTTTCTCCCAAAATATTTGACAACGATCTTCTAAAAATCCTGCAACCAAAAAAGCATGCAACTGCCAAAAATTAGTTATCCGCTAACTAACTAAATATAATCAATTAAAATGTCATGTTAGATTCAAAATAAGATACACATAATATCATTGAAATCATGAATTAACACAAAGAATTAGACGAGAATGAGAGTTATTTTATTGATAACAAAAAGGGGTTGGTTACAACTTGTAACCATTGCAGCACTATCTTGGAACCAGGCTCCAAGTTCCTCTACCCAAGGCCTAAGATGATGCAATATACCTCCAAATTTGTGTGTCCTGACAAGTCCAAGGAAGCAATAGGCTTCTTCCTAACGGGATAAAAAGGAACACAAATCCTGAAAACAAGGGTTTTCAGGGGGGGAAGACAATCTCAGAAATCTAGGGAAATGGGGGCTTGCAGGGCTATAAGGAAACTTCCAGCATGAGGTTGCATCTCTTTCATGATGTCTTTCCTCCATCCCAAGGTTGTTTTTTACACTCCCTTTTGTTATTTGGAGTAGTTATGCACAGGCTATAGGAGGTCGAGAACCTAGAGAACCCGTCAACTTTGCCTGAAATGTTGAGAATTATATTTTTTTTAGCCAATTAAACCTGTATGTGGGTTGATAACTAGCAAGTCGCATATGTATGTGACCTGATTTAAGGAGAGTCGTGTACATCTTGAAAAATGGGAATTTTGATATATTTTTAGGGAGGAAAAAGGGGGGTTCAGCTCCTGCAAATAGGGAAATGGTTCTAAAATATCCCAAGGAGTCGTCATGAGCATATATGGTGGGAAATGATGCTATAACAACAGCCTATGCGATCGAAAGCTTAAAAGGTATAAACTTGGGTTCAACTTGCAATGGAACTCAAGTTATTTATGTTGATGATATACTAATTTTTTGTGACGGCTCAAGAAATATGATTGAAAAACTTTGGAAGATCATGGATTTCTTTTGCAAGGCCATGAGAATGCAAATAAATATAATGAAATCCTCAATTCTATTATGGGGTCTATCAGAGTCAGAAAAGAACCAAATTTCTCAGGTATTCCCCTATCAAGTAGGGGCTTTGGATACTAGTCTCAAATAATTGGGCTTTCATTTGAAATCCAATTAATACAATAAAGGGGATTGACAATCGCTCCTAGAAAAAATTAAGAAAAAACTTAACATCTGGTACAACTACTATTTATCGGGGGGGGAAGACTTGTATTGGTCAAAGTTGTCCTTGAAGCAATTCATGTTTATCAGATGTCTCTAGCATGGATCCTCAAAGGAATACTAAACAAAATATGACAAATCTACTTTAGGTTTATCTAATCAAGAGAAGTAGGCAAGAAAAAAATTGTTTTAGCCTCTTGGAAAAGGCTTGTCCCAAAATCCGTGGGTGTTTGGGGGATAAAGAACATATTTTTGTTCTCAAAGGACCTAGCTTCCAAGAAGATCTAGAGAATTATCCAAGGCACAGGGATCTGGGCTCAAGTCAAAAAATAAAAATACATCCACCTGGACTCCATAGAGGATTAGATCCCAAAGCCCAAAAAAATATTTCAAAATGCATCAATCAATTGGAAAGTTATCATCTCATCCTTCCACCCAATCGGTAACTAGTTGGTTTGGAAGATTGGAAACAGAGAAAAAGTATTCATAGTCTTAGATTTTTGAACTTATGATTATATTGAGAAGGGGGGTTTAATCAATATAAGATACTTTTTACTTTATTTAACCATTCATCAATCATTCATTAGACGAGATACAATAATCACATATAAATGCAAATCATAATGCACATATTTTAACATGGAAACCCAATCGGGAGAAAATTATAAACTTATATTTATAATTGTTTGTATTTACCAACCTACTAGAGACACGAATATCCTCAAATGAGCACCAACTCAATAAGATATGTGTAGAAACCAATCCAAGATCTTCATTCACATAGTAATTTTGACTCCACCTGCATGCTTCATTCCATAGGCAATCCTTCAAACCCTTGCAAACCTCATAACATTATTCCCATAATGAAATCATTGATGGCAACATCCACAGATGGAAAAATCCACTAACAGAAACATCCACTGATGGAAACATCACAACCTCAAAACAGTTCACATGACATCATCACAGATCTTCAATCCTTCATAGCGCACTTTGAGAACAAGAAATACCTCAAGAAAATCCCTTAAACTTTTTTTACGCACCTTTAGATCCCATAAAGACACCCCAACACATTTAGCACACCTCGGATCACTTATGCACACCTCAAACTTGATCTCTTTCTTGGTTGCACTACAAATGTGAAAATCTATCCTACATTTATAGTAATTATATCCCCACTTTCAGGGTCGGCCTATAAAGACCGGCTAGGCCGACCTCAATTTTTTGGTTGGGTTTTTCAGACGGAAAAAATCATATCTCCTCATTCCTAGGGAGTTAGAGGGAATTTCATATACCGTTGGAAAGGTATTGGAATAATATTTTCAACCATATAAATTTTTCTCCCATTTGAGTTGTGTATGTAGGGTAAAAGTTCCTTCAAATATATGGTATCCAAACTGATCATCAAAAATCCAAAAGTAATACTTTCAACAATCTCCATCTTGTAATCTTTGACATCAATGATAACAATATTTCCAACAATATCCCCCTTTGTAATTGATGGAAACCCTTATTCAATTCTGTAATACTCCACATGTATACAACTCTCCTTGTGTCTGCAATTCTTCCTTTGTCTGCAACTTCTCCCCCTTTGACATAAATGGAAAAGGGTTTCTCCCCCTGAGCTTGTGGTTCCCTTCAAGCACTCCATTGTGAAATTTAAAAGTATATCTCTAATCGATCATTATCCAATCTCTCTCTCCTACAAGTATCCAACATTGATCCTTCTATTTGATTGTTTTTATTGATCAAATATTCCACTCCAAAGTCATGGCATTGATCTTATGAACAAGGTGAGGCTTTAGTATTGAATTTATTTGAATTTGTTTCTGCCTCCTCGTTCCTTTCTAACAATGACCAATAATATGAGTTCTCTTGTCCAAAAGAGTACTGTAAACTTGAATTTTAATTTTCACAAGAAAAATTCCTAGCCTTACCTTTTCTAGAAATGGGGTGTACAAGTCTTGATTGGGAATCAAAACAATGAATCTCCCTGCCATTTTTATCTAGCTTATTATATCCTTTCTCATAAAAAATAGTTTCATCTTTCCATGTTTCTTTATTTTGCTTACTTTTCCAAACCTTTGAGTATTCTTCTCTATGCTTGGTAAGAACATATTCTTCCTTTTTTGTTTAGGAGGTCCAACTATATTGCTTCTACACTAATGTGCTATGTGCCCATATTTATTGCACATATAGCATTCAGTATTGTAATCAAGTAGAGGAGAAAATGAATTGTAGTTTATGTTAGCAAACCCATGAGATCTTTTTGGTTTTGTTTCTCACATACTCATCCTTTGAGGTATTATAAGAACCTCTATTTATATCTCTCACGTGATCACTTCTTCCATAATCTCTACAATCTATTGCCTTATGACCAAAATTATTGCAAGAAAAACAATAGCCAAGAAAGAGATTTTGGTACTGGTATGTGAAAGGCCTTCTTGGTGGAACATCTCTTCTGAAATCATTCTTGTTATTTTTGTGAGGATACTCAGGTTTCTTCTAGTCATCATTGTCTTTCTTGTTGTTACTTTCATCGTTGATGGAGCCTTTGAGAATATTGGCATATTTTTTAGACTTTTCTTCATTTTCCTTTTCTGATGGCTTTGTGACCTTAATGCTTGCATCTCCCTGGGGGGTCTTTTTTTTTTCATCGTAACATGGACCTTTATTAATGAATGGTAACCTTTGGCAACTAAGAATATTATCTAATATTGCAGTACTCTTTCCAAACTTCAATCTTCTATCCAACTGATCGGTTTTTTTGTCTAGTTCCTTTCTTAAGGAAATGATTTCAGCTTCTAGCTTCTTGCAATTTTATTCCTTTTCTTGTAGCTAGATTCTCACCACTTCTTTTATTCTCTTTTCCTCTTCTAGTTGAGTCTTCAGGATAATAATTGTCTTATTTGTTTCTTCAATATCATGATCATTCTTTTAATGTTCCTGCAATTGCTTCTTCTGCTTCTTTTTCTTAAGATTGTCTATTTTTTCTAAGCTATTGACGAGTTTTGCTTCAAGATTTTCTTCTTTTGAATCCGGTTTTTCTTTCGAATTATCTTCAATTTCTTCATCGGTGGGTTTTTTTCCATAGTTGTGGAGAGAGATTCTTCTTTATCATCACTATCTTCCCTTTCTTTGAAATTTCCATATCCTCCTTTTAGATTTCTCACAACTTTTGCTTCTTCTATCTATGACTCACAGCAAGAATAATCATCAGATCTCTCTTCATAAAAAAAAAATTATATTGTACAAAAACTATTTAGTTGTTGTACACTTCATTACCTTGACAATATAATAATTTGGTAGGTCACTCAAGATGACCTCTAATGTTTTTATATTGTTTTCACTTGACTCCTTCCCATCTTTATCTGCATAACCTATTGTGACCGATTCCCAAATACCAAACCCAAGGGCCTGAAAATATATCCTCATTCTTATACTCCATGTTGCATAGTGTGTTCCATCAAACAAATGAGATCTATTTGTAGGGAGGCCTTCCTTACAATCCATATGTGCTCAAGATCTACCTTACAATGGTTAAATTTTTTCTGAAGGAACCATCTCTAATACCCATTGTTTAACTTATGCTTATACTAAGAAGGGTGGGTGAATCAATATAAGATAATTTTTACTTTATTTAACCATTCATCAATCATTCATTAGCTAAGAAACAATAAAAACTTATAAACTCAAATCATAATGCACATAGTTTAACATGGAAAACCAATCGGGAGAAAACCATAAAATTATCTTTATAAATGTCTATAGGCACCAACCTATTGTTACAAATATTGTAGGCACCAACCTACTGGAGACACCAATATCCTTAACTAAGCACCAACTCATCAAGATGTAGGCACCAACCTACTAGAGACACAAATATTCTCAACTCAGCACCAACTCAATAAGATATATGTAGACACCAATCCAAGATCTTAATTCACAAAGCAATTCTAACTTCACCTGCGTGCTTCATTCCACAGACAATCCTTCAAACCATAGCAATTATCATAGCATCATTCCCATAATGTAATCAGTGATGGAAACATCCACTAATGGAAACACCCACTAACGAAAACATCCACAGACGACAACATCACAACCTCAAAACAATTCACACGATAGCATCATAGACCTTAGTTCCTTCATAGTGCACCTTGAGAACAAGAAAGGCCTAGAGAAAATCCCTTAGACTTCTCTTGCACACCTTTAGATCCCAAAAAGACACCTTGGCACCTTTAGCACACTTCAGATCACTTTTTCACACCTCAAACTTGATCCCTTGTTTGTTCTCACTAAAAATGTGAAACCCTATCTTGTATTTATAGTAATTATGAACCCACTTTCAAGGTCGTCCTGTAAAGACTGGTTGAGCCAACCCAATTTTTTTGGTTGGGTTGTCGGACAAAACAAATCATATATCCTCATTCCTAGGGAGTTAGAGGGAATGTCATAAATTGTTGGAAAGGTCTCAGACTAATATTTCCAACCATATAACGTGTCCTCCCATTTGAGCTTTGTATGTAGGGTAAGAATTCTTTCAAATATAGGGTATCCAAACTGATCATTAAAAACCCAAAAGTAATACTTTCAACAATCTCCATCTTTCAATATTTGACATCAATGATAACAATATTTCCAACATATATCCCTAAATATGATGCAAGGAAGTTAATAAAATTCCAGTCAATATGATCTAGGATCTAAATAGCAATGGATACCAAACTCTAAGGAAAATTACTCGAGGAAATCGAGACATGGGATAACAAAGATGGTTAACTTGGAGGGAGATTGGCCTTAGAGAGGAAGACGCAAACACTTGGATACACTTAAAACCTTCAAAGATGTTTTGTTAAATTAACAAAGGAAGAGGAACAACTTATTTTGTCCCTAAATCCCACCATAAACTATGAGTTGAAGATAGGATATAACGAACTAGCCCAGGGGGACAGTGAAGTGCCACAAGTTTTGTGGTGGAAAAAGATCTAAAAGTTCAAAAGTCCAGCGAAAGAAAAATTATTCATGTGGATCCTCCTAAATAACAAATATCTTACGTGGGATATTCTTTAGAAAATAATTTTTGAAGGGCCTGGAAGATTTCATTTGTGTAAGTTAGATTCGGAGACAAACCACAATCTAATATTGCCTTGTCATTACACAAAAGAAGTATGGAAGGAATCAAATAGAATCACAAGGCTGAAAAATGCTTGGAATGGTTCAACAATCAAATAAAATCTTAAAAATATGGTGTTCAAAAAACAAAACTTCAAGGTTCAAGGTCCTCCTTACTATTTCCTAAGGAATATCATTATAAAAAAGCTCAAATCCATTTGAGGATAAAGAAGTCATCCCACTACAATGTGCCACGCAAAGTCTAAATATACTCTCCACCTTCCCTAAACAATCAACTACTCACATCCCAAACATATTACCTCGGAAGTTATAATAAGGAAATTCCTTGGGCATATTTCGACAGGGCCTCTCAAGGAAACCCCACTAGAGGAGCAGCTAGAGGTATTCTACATCCAAGGCTGAATAGGAAGATTTGAATGCAGTTCTACTGCAGAACCTGTCCAAAATTCAGAAACATCTATAGTAAGGCCCTAACAATTCAGAGTTGCAACAAAAGGAGAGATTGAAAACCCCTTCAGATGCCCAGAAGTACGGGTTATCTCACAACGATGTGGGAAAGAGTTCTTCTAGGAAAATTCATTGGGATTCCAAGAAAGGAAAATCGGGTGGAAGTGTTTCCACAGGGTCTATAGTCAGAAGACTTCTTCGACAGAGAAATCTAGTGGCGGCACAAAGTCTAGCATTCCTAATAAGATGAAGAAGAGGAATAATTATCAAAGTTATCTGACTGAGGAATTCAAGAAGGCTAAGTTGCCTACCTTCTATGGACAGATAAAGAAAGGAGAAGAACTTGAAGCATGGTTGTTTGGGTTGAAGAAGTATTTTTGGGTACACAAATACTCTTATAATACCAAGGAAAACATTCTCATATTTAACCTAAATGGAGGAGATTCCATTTGGTGGGAAGATCTCAAGGAAATTAAGACCTAAAGGAAAGCAAACTGACATGGAAATAATTTGATAAATACTTTCGTAAGCTTACCTATCTGAAAAGTATTACGATGACAAAATCAAGGAATTCCATGAGCTTAAGTTTGGACAAGTTATCGTGGATGAATATGAAAAAATATTCATGGAGTGATTGAGGTATCTTCTCTACCTCAAGGATGAGAAGGAGAGAATCCAACGTTTTCACAGTGGATTACTATAGTCCTATCAGGATCAAATTGAATTCGATAGACCTAAGACATTAGAGGACATTATTCGGAAGGTCGAGTGTTGTTATGATCAGTCTAAGCATAAGCAAGAGCCTTCAAAGGACTAGAAAAAGAAGGATAAGAGTGGAATCCAAAAGAATGGATTCAAACTCTTTCTATATAATAATTCCAGGAAAGGTATATAGTGTTGATTTTTCAATAAGCTAGGCTTAAGCATGAAGTTCATTCCATTTTAGCATTTTACTTGAACCATAGACAATTTGTTGCAGCAACCAAGATCACAAGAAGAAACACCATGCACGAGTACATAGGAAGTGTCTTGGGAAACCCTTCTCAACAAGGGAAGAAAACCCAGCTAATCCTTTGTTATATTCTTCAAGAGAAATACCTCCACCACCAAGAAAACCTAGCACACAAAAAGGTTCTCACAAACCCTAGAAGACTAGTGCCCAAGAGAGGTGTGCACTTTTCCCAAGAAGATGTACTTGCTGAAATTTCAAAACTCACACTTAAGATATGATTCCTCAATGGGGAATCTACCTTTACTTGTATTAGACTTGACCTGCCAATAGAAGTGTATATTGGCACAACATGGCCGACCTCTCTAACTCACAATATAATTAATAATAACCAGATTAATTATCTTTTACATTAATTATCAATTATATTAAGGTGGGGCTGACATGTACCCTTTACATTACAATTAGGGTTACAGGCATGTCTGACTCTTAAACAATATAGCAAAGGATCTTATACACCCACTAGTGCTCATCCACAAGGGGCACATCCATTGGTATGTCCATATCTCTATCTCACTGTATCTCACACGAGAACCACACTCACTAGTGCTTAGCCACTAGGATTGCGTTCACCTGTGCTCATCCATAGGCACGTCCACTCAACAGATCTTCTTTCCCATTGCATTACACAGGAGAGCCATCTGGAGTTCATCATCTCAACTCTCTGCTCAGAGGAGGCTAATACATCATATTCATCTCTATCTCATGATGATGCACCCTGCTCTATGGGAATTCACACGTTCACCTTGTGCTCAGCCACAGGCACATCCAACTCAGCAGATCTCCTTTCTCACTGCATTACACAGGAGAATCATCTGGAGTTCTTCTCAACTCTCTGTAAGGAGAAGGCCATCTCTATGTTCCATCTCTGTCTCATATAGGAACCACACACCCTTCTCAAGGGCTCTCTCTCAGGTTTGTGTCCTAGAGAATGTCTCACACAGTTGTAATCATCAACACATAGTTGGGTCAAGCAAGAAAGTGTGTGCATCAGCAAAAATTTCCATCTCAAAGTGGAAATAAGTCAGCAAAGCAAACAAGAGAAAGAGTAGAGGAGACTAAGAAATGACCTTTACAATGTTGGGGATGTGGAGAGATACATTTGTGGAGGGATCATCCCCATAGGTACCATGATAATAGGAAAGTGTATAATGTGCAGGAGGAAGCTACAATCAATGATGTAGCCAGAAGTGTGTCGATAATTTATGCAGTTGTAGAAAATTGACAAGCAAACCACCAATCCTATGTGGTGGAATTGGAAGGTGTTATTTTCAATCAACCTGTCTCTATTTTAATTGACCCAGGTTCTAACCTTAGTTATATTTCACCTCGGGTTTTTCAGGCATGTTCATTACAGATGAAGAAACATGCAAGAGCGTGGTTGGTCCAGTTAGCTACTGGAATGAAGAGGAAAGTGGTTGAGTTGATTGAAGTATGTCCAATAAAAGTGAATGGAAAGAAGACTCGGGAAACCTTGAATATCTTGCCCCTAGGTTCATATGATTTACTGTTGGGAATGGATTGGCTTGGAAAAAGTGCATCGCAAATGAAGGTTCCACACACCCTCCACAAAGGCACCCATAAATGAGATAATACGAGCCCTTGTATGTCATGAAAATCATTGACCTATGAAGTCTAAACCCCTTCTACATCATCATCCACTACATAACCTTGAAAGGCCATCCTTGGGAGCATCCTCTGCTTGAGGGTTTTGTTCTACCCAATAGGACCTTTATGACACCCCTCCCATACTTAAACTTGGTCAATTGTATCGGGTTTTTGAGTATTTGTTTAATTTTATGAGGTAGTTTTGATGCATATGTTTAGGTGCCTTGCTTATTATATGTGGTTTAAACTTGTCATGATATCTTTGACTTGAGATCTTTGGAGGGAATACCCTTTTTCTTTGCAAGACCTTGCTTGGTGGCCAATTTTGGGAGAACAAGCCTAGCTTGGGCTTCCATGGGACAAAGAGTCCATAGGTTGGATGTTGTAGGCCCGCACATCGAATCACGAAGATATTACTTTGGAGGCTTACATGGCATCATGGAGGATCTTATCCAGCCCCTACTACCTTAATGACTTGCCTAGGAGACGCAAAATGTCATCTTTTGAGGGTTGACGTCATCCTTGAGCGGGTTTGATGGTGATGGAGTTATTGCACATTGACACTTGGCATGTTTTGACCAGAGGAGGCATGGATTGACCTTAGCACTTGATGAGGAGGCTCAATGAGCCCCAACGACCTCCATTTTCCTCTATAATGACTTGCTCAAGTGGTCAAAATGTCCCTTAAAGGGGTGATGTCATCTTATTTTTAGGGTTTCTATTGTGTTAAAGTGAAATTTAAATATTACTATTTGATGCAACGGGTAAGATAAGGGTTGTTGACCCCTTATCTTATGTTTTACCCTTGCTAAGTGGACAAACTATGTTTTAAGATTTTCGTATAAATAGAAATCATGTGAATCTCATTTCATAACATAACTCTCCCATTGTGAGAGGCCAAGGACTAAAATTTTCGCTACCTTCAATATTTTTGTTCTCTTGTGCTATGGTATGGTGTTCTCTTTGGTTATTGGATACATGATGATGATGCGCTAGCTTATGGAGGTCATTTCTATCTCTTTATGGTGGTTTATCTTGGCATGTTAAGAGTTTATCTTGTTGCAACTTGAATTTGGTAAAGGCTACACTTGTTGTTGTTTTATTTTTTCAAAGTTCAAGGTTTTTGATAACTTAATTAGGGAGTATAAGGGCATAAAACCCTACCTATATCCACCATAATGTATCATAGAAATATTGTTTACAAGGGTTTACTAAGTAAGTATAAGAGAATACACCCCTTAGCCTAAACCCTAGCTAGGATACTTTCCTTGGGGAATAAGAGGATTTATACCCCCAAGGAGGTAGTACCTATAGCTCTCTATCTTGTGACGCCATTAACCCATTAATCAAAGGCACTAGTCGCTGCATTGGAGAAATAGAATATTGCATTGATAAATGTGAAATGTCAAGGTCTTGAAGTTCTCTCACTTGGATATTATTTTTTGAGCCTTAGGTTATCTTTCCTCATTGAGGCATCCCCTTTCTCTCATTAAAACGTTTTTTTGTTACAAAACTAACCTACAACCATTAGGACTGCAGAAAAGCTAACCTTCTAACCCTAGAAACCTCCAAACTAACCCTAGGAATTAGCTATAACTTCTCCCTAACAAACTACTAACCCTAGCACACTTTTTAGGCTAATTAGGAGTAACTTTTGTGGGTTAAATTTGTTGAGATTTAGCTTGTTTTTCTATAGCCATTAAGGTTGTTAGCCTTTGTTGCAGATTTGCTATTTTACAACCACGCTATTATGCTAAAGTCACAAGTTTTATTGCTAAAGTGGTGTTATTTCTTTGCTAGTTTATTTCCCAAATTTACCTTGACATTTGGCATCATATCTAGAATCCTCATTTAATAGTTTATTGTTGATATATACCTCTATTAACTGCTTCTATTAGGTACATCAAGATTAACTTGTTTGTCCACTTGATATATTTCATTGTATACTTGGTTTTCCTTGTGTCTTGGGCAGGTACTATCTCTTTGCAGGTCACTCAAGGCTTTGGAAACCTCAAACAACCATCAAGACTCGTCACCAAGTTCCATTTTCCCTCTAGCAACTTGACCTATAGGGGCATTCGTTCATACATCTCACTTTCCATCTTGTTTCCCCTATGGTCACCTAGATTTCCCCTTGAGGTGACCACTTCACCTCTAAAGTGACGGGAACACCTACCAAAGGTGATAGTGGGTAGGTACTCTCTTAGTTCTCGCCATTTTTTGGTTGGGTCGGGATTTTCCCAACCTACAACTTGTGCGATAACATTTTTCCACCGTTGTCGGGGAGGATTTTGAATCCTCTTTCGATCCATAATGACACTTTGGAAATCCATCCCAAAGCCTCTTCCCTAGATTTCCTGGCGACTCCACCCAAGGGACGTTCCCTTTTCACCTTTTTCATGAGCTCTTCTTAAATCTCATCTGGTGACTCCACCTTCCTAGAACCCTTCCTCTTCTAATCTTTTTCCCCATGAGAGATTCAAACCTTCTAAGGTCTACCGAAGAAGGCCTCCCCTCAAGTATTCCATTGTCAAAACCCTCTTCCACGATACCCTTCCCCTTGCTCCAATGGCTCACCCTTAGGAAAAATACCTCTACAAGCCCCTTAACATGGCCACCATCTTGGGATACCCCAACACAATGCCAAAAGAGTCAAACAAATGGTTTCCAAAGTTCCCATGAAACAATGTAGTGATTGTTAAAGATCATCTTTACATCATACGTCGGGACATGGAAAATGCATACATTGATCATGAGGATGTAGCCATGAAGTTATCGGCTTCATCATTAACTAAAGAAGCTCTCAGTTGGTTTAGAGGCCTTTCGGACAATCACCTCACATCCTTAAGAGCAGATGGTCAACGAAGAAAGACAGTGGGATGCTTGTAGCTCAATTCAATCAGATAAAGAAAAAGGAGAATGATACAGTGAATGAATTACATACTAGATTTGGCAGGTTATACAGCCAGATTATGGCATATTTCCGTCCTACAACCACATCAGTCTGTCTCCTCTATATGAATGATTTTTAAGGGAATTTTTTCTTTATTTTAAAGGATAAGAAGCCCATGTCGTTGGCACAAGCCAAAGAGTACAGTGATGAAAATGAAGATAATCTCCTTGATTCAAGGGTGGATCCTTTTCACTACCCTCTTATCAAAATAGAAGCAAAGACTAAGGCTTCTAGTAGTAGTGCCCCTGATTCGATTGCCCTCTTGAATCAAAATATAGATCAGATGAGTACTCAATTTACCCAGGTACAGAACCGGATCATGGTTTGTTTGAATATTATGTAAATAAATCAATCTGCTCCCGAACTTCAGTTTACCAGACAGCAAAGAGATTCCATAGGTTGGAAACCAAGGCCTCAATAAGAGGCAAAGGCCCATGATACTTTGAAACCAGTTAGGATAGTCGACACAGAAGCTTGGTTCCTTCCATGCCAAGAAACTCACAGAGAAGATGAGTGTCCCCGATGAGATGAACATTCCATTAACATTATAAATTTCATGGGTATGATCTGCACTTTCCAAGAGGAACAAGTCACACAAGAACAGATCAATGAAACCAAAAGACAGGGGGAAAGAGAGGGAAAACTTTGGGCCTTGAATCAGTTAACGAACGATCATAAGGAGTTAAGGAAGAGGGAATATTTTACCTACACTAGAAGAAATAAAGCTTCATCCACTCCATCACAACCTGTCACTCCTCTTCCATCAACAGAGAAGGTGGCCCCACCACCTCCACCTCCAGTACATGAGTTGCTTCCTAAGATAGCTCCCACATATGAGATTTAGTTGAATATAGATGTTGCAGCCATGTTTGGAAAAATGAATATGACGGTCCCAGTCACAGAGATGTGCAAGATCCCTTCTGTGATAAGGGAAATCTTGAATATATTACAGGTATCGGTCGTGAAGGATGACCCTCCTATCATTTTGGACATTATGTATCTCTATCGGAAAAAGGAAAAAAGTCCTCACTTCTATCTTTCATTAGGCATGAATGGCCTCCGCTTGAACAACTATATGATTGATTCTAGGGCCTCTGCAAATGTCATGCCATTGAAAGCGATGGAACAACTTAGTTTGAAGACAACCCGACCCTATGGAAATGTATGTGGCATTGATTCTAAAAGGGTCAAGGTTTATGGGTTATGTGAGGACATTGAGGTATTTTTTATTGATTTTCCGCATATCAGCCTCCTCGTGAACATAGTGGTGATCAATTTTCTGGATGCTTGGGGGATTCTCTTATCGAGGAGTTGGTATTTTTCCCTTGGGGGTTTCCTTAGAATGGACCTTACCCATTCACACATCCCCATGGGAGATGGAACTTTCGAGGTATTATATAGTCGAGAGAGAGCTGACAAGCATTTGACCGATCCCACCAGTCATGACTACACAAGTGAAGATGATTTTTATGAAGTCCCAGACACTACTGAGTATGATCCATCTTAGCTACCTTTCATGTAGGAAGACTCCATCAATAGGCTCCTCCCAAGGATAGATGAATACAAAGATAAACTTTCAAATTTCCAAGGGAAAGAGTCAGGGTCTATCCAAATTTTGAAGAAAGAAGATGAAGAACGCAAAGAAGCCATCGAAAGCATGGTCAACACAGAGCCTCCTTCCTATCCATACATTGAGAATATACCTTACATCAATTTCAGTGAAGGAAGTCTTGCGCTCATATGGGACAAGAAAAAGGGCAAGCCCAAGTATGACCAAAGAGATGGCATCTCATGGCTTGGCCCTTACATTGTCAACAAGAAGTCTGGTGAAGAAAAGTACTATTTGACAACATTGGATGGGAGAAAGATGTCATTACCAGTGAATGGATCTCTTCTCTGACCTTATTTTCATGTCACGTGACTTATTCAAGGCCCAGACCCTAGGTAAGTAGGTAGGTCATATTTATTTCCTTGCATTTGCATCTTGATTGCTCATATTAGTTTATATGCATTTCATTTTTCATTTTTCTCTACTTGCATATTGATTTCATGCTTAGTTTAGAGATTTTTTTAAAAATGCTAAAATTTTATTTTCTAGATTAGTTTTCATTTGGATTTTGAAGTATATGGACTAAGTGTGATAGAACCACCCAAGATTTTAAGGTTTCTTGTTCCAGTGTAGGTACACATCTACCAAGAGATGTTGCAGTTCTCATGCACTCTACAGCGAGCACATGTCCCCAAGTAGGAGCCATATGTTATCCCTAATTTGTGGCATAACTAAGGAGATGATGTCTTGAGGCCCTCAGGTTGCAGATATGGAGTGTCGAGAGACCACTTGCACATACGGAAGCCCACTCTATCACCACATTCTGATCCATTATCAGCGCATCCACCACATCAGCTAGTTTCTGGAAGGCAGATGGGTCTTGCTCCATGCAGTACAAGTCAGGAATTGTGGCAGGTAATCACCCTAATATTTGAGGCATTTAAACATGTCATATTTAAACTTCTTTTTATTATAGAACGCTTACTTGGACATTATGATTTTGGCCCTATTTCACATTGGTGAGTGTCATAGATTTCCTAGTAAGTGGCCAACCTTGGGGAAGGTTTGCAACTAGGGGTCCCTTGAGGGGTCATCATACCTTTCCCAAAAATACTTACCAATTTCCACTCATTACATTCCCATCATACTGCCCTCTTCTAGGCCCTTTGACTTTAGTGACCCAAAAAGGGAATGTACCTCATTGCATGGAAAGAAGGGGTTGAAGGCCCAGAGGGATTGATGTTGGCTAAAAAGATAAAAGCCTAGATATAGACCTTCCAGATGTTTAACACAGGGATCCCCGAGACAACAATGAAACATTTCTCTATAATAAATGGGGTACCCACAAGAAATAAATGATAGTGAATGCTTAAGGGGTTTGTTGGAGGATGGGAGGTCTCATCACAAGCCATCCTATCATGATCATGGGTATTTAGCGGTATGACATTCCCATCATATTGTCACCAAGCCAGGGTAGTGGCTCTCAGTTACACAACTGAGAGAAAGGGGGTCTCATCACGAGCCATCCTTCTCATTTATGCGAGGTATTTTTGAATGACATTGTCGTTATCTGGACACTAAGCCAGGACAGTGGCCTTCAACTTATTCCCTAAAATATGAAATAAATAAAGAATGGCAAGAAGATGGGCTTGGAAAAAGTGCATCGCAAACGAAGGTGCCACACACCCTCCACAAAGGAACCCATAAATGAGATAATAGGATCCCTTGTATGTCATGAAACTCATCGACCTATGAATTCTAAACCCCTTCCACCTCATCACCCACTACTTAACCTTGAAAGGCCATCCTTAGGAGCATCCCTTACTTGAGGGTTTTGGTCTACCCAATAGGACCTTTATCATACCCCTCCCATACTTAAACTTGGTCAATTGTATGGGGTTTTTGAGCATTTGTTTAATTTCATGAGGTAGTTTTTATGCACATGTTTAGGTGCCTTGCTTATTATATGTGGTTTACACTTGTCATGATATCATTGAATTAAGATCTTTGGATGGTGTACCCTTTTTCTTTGCAGGACCTTGCTTGGTGGCCAGTTTTGGGAGAACAATCCTAGCTTGGGCTTCCATGAGGAAAAGAGCCCATAGGTTGGATGTTGTAGACCCACACAACGAATCACAAATATATGCCTTTGGAAGCTTACATGGCATCATGGAGGATCTTATCCATCCCCTAGTACCCTAATGACTTTCCTAGGAGAGGAAAAACATCATCTTTTGAAGGTTGATGTCATGATTCAAGGGGTTTGATGGTGATGGAGTTATTGCACCTTGACAGTTGGCATGTTTTGACTAGAGAAGGCATGGATTGACCTTAGCACTGGATGAGGAGGCTCAAAGAGACCCAATGACCTCCATTTTCCTCTCCAACAACTTGCTCGAGTGGTCAAAACATCCCCTAAAGGGTGACGTCATCTTATTTTTAGGGTTTATATTGTGTTAAAGTGAAATTTAAATATTATTATTTGATGCAAGGGGAAAGATAAGGGTTGTTGACCCCTTATATTATGTTTTACCCTTTATAAGTGGACAAACTATGTTTTAAGGTTTTTGTATAAATATAGATCATGTGAATCTCATTTCATAACATAACTCTCCCATTGTGAGAGGCCAAAGGCTGAAATTTTTGCTACCTTCAATCTTTTTGCTCTCTTGTGCTATGGTATGGTGTTCTCTTTGGTTATTGGCTACATGATTTTTATAGTCCAAAAATGCAACATCTATGCATCCAAGACATTGGCCAATCCGTTTTCATACTTTGCCAAAAATATTGTCGAGGCTTCCTTTTAAAAAACCATTTTTTGGATAGTGTACATGCCTTGTTGCACTAATAGTCTGCTTACACATGTGAGTTGCATGTTGGTTATACCGCGTACATATGCTTTTTTCATTCTAGTTATCTCATGTTTACCTCCAAAAGTTGCAAAAAATATAAAATTGTGTGGATTTCGACGGAGTTTACGGGATATGGAGGGTTTCCTAACCATTTTACCCCTTGTAGCCCGTCCCAAAACCAAATAACCATATTTTTCTCATATAAAAAGAGGTCTTGGGGAGTCATTTAGACACATGAAGAACATAATAAGAAAACGCTGCCAAAATCATTTCCCTCTCATTGCCCAAGTTTTGCATCATGCTCTGAGTTTTAGCCTCAAGTTTCCCCTCCAACCATTCTCCCTATGCAACCCTTCCTCCTTCCCTTGATGGGATGTTGGTTGTGAGAATCTAATGTGGGATTGATGCACTTGGAGCCACGATAGAGGAGCTCGGACTTGGTTTGTAGAGAGGTCACAAGCAAAAGGTTGTAACCTTTCATCTTAAATATGAATAAAAGAAAGTATCTTTGTCCCAAAACCCTATGTATACTTGTTCTTGTTAATTTGAGAATTTATATCAATATTTAGGCTTTTTAAGTGATCATTAGGGATTGTATATGTTTTCTCATTGTATTCTTAACCCCTTGCAGGTCATCTTTGGGAGGATATTTGTGATCTAGGAGTAAATAAAGAGCGGAAGAGGTCTGCATCAACCATAAGGATCTAAGGTGCACTCATTAACCTTATCTTCTCTCTTTCTCGTATCACTTAGTCTATATGGTTTTGGGGTAGATTAAAGATAAGTCTATCTTTTAAGGGAGTTATTTCTCTGCATATTCTTTAGACCCAGTTTAGGGGGAATTTCCCCATAGCAGAATTGGCGACTCCACTAGGGAGTCTCTCTAGGGTCTTAGTGGGATATTTTGGTTTGATTTGATTTTTTCAGTTTTTTTTTTAGTTTCCTGAGTCAATTTGGGTCTCTAGTCACCTTCTAGGTGCCTACCAGACTCCCTTGCCCAGTTGTCTGTCCAAACCTTTTTCTTTTTTTGAAAATTTGCAGAGGTGTACACGCCTTCTCCTCTGTATAGCATGCGTGCATACACATTCTGCATAGTATACAGTCTGTGTACATACGTAGGTTTCTCGTGCACAACACGCATCTCTATGTTTTGGAAAGGTTTAAAAAAAAAAGACTTTTTCTTTCCTAGCAAGAAGGTCTTTACTTCTCAGGCCTTCCTGAACTCTTCAAGGTCTCTGTTGTTTGTGTTTGGTTGGGTTAAAGACACAGTTTATCTTGCAGTTTGTAAATAACCTTTGTTGTTTCTTTATTTCTTTTGTTTTCTTTTAGGGTTTAGGGTGAACTTCTAAGTATTAGATCCTCCTGTGGATTCCAGTGAATCCCTGCATTCAAGCAGTGGCTTAGAGTCTATGTTAGTCTTGGGTTTATTTTCTCTTTACCTTGTTTGTGCTTTGAAAAACAAAAAAATATTATTTACTTGTGATTTTCTTTTTGAAGCATTTAAAAATAAAATAAAATTATAGTTGCATTTAGTTATCCATTTTTGTTTGGTAGTTGTAGCATAAGTTGTTTATCACAAAAGAAAAGAGTTCCATTTTGAAAGTTCCTTCTACATTATTTCCTTGAAATTTTAGTAGTTTTCATTTGCATTGTCAAACGAAAAGTGCATTCTTGGAAACTTGTTGCATTTTAGGATCTTGGACTATATTTCGAAAAGTTTGCACTTACAAAGATTAAAAGCCATTTTTCAATTGTAGAACCTAGTTTATTTTTTGCACAAATGTTCTAAAGCTTTTATTTCTTCTATTTCGTCTTTTGAAAACACCATAAGTTACACGTCCATACCCATTTGAGTAAATCAAGCCATTTAAAATCAATGATTAACACTTAAAATCAACTAGACTTTTGTTTGTAGGTTCACCAAGTAGTCTAGGATTTAGGGCCTAAATAGGTGTGGAGAGAAAACTCTTCAAGGACGCTTAAATAAACATAAGAGTCTGTGATAGGGAGTGTCAGAGTCCAGTTTTGTAAGAGTCAGTCGGGACCCCCCTATAACACAGGGGATAAACATGAGGTCGCATGAGGAAAGGTAGAGGAGATAACCCGTCCAAAGTCGGACCAAACGTAGTGGGGATCGTATGTTGAGGGTCGTTCTTGGGACTTTCGTTGATCGCATTTGACTACGGAGCCTCGTGAACCTTGAATCCATTCGAGATCCTCAATTATCTTCTGGACCATTTGCCTTCAATGCCCTTGAAAGGCTTCGGACTTTGTTATCCTACTCATTACGATCATCCCGACTGTCGATTGTACCCGTCTGGTGACTGACTGCAAGCTGGAAACCTAGTTGCATGTTTTTAGGGACTTACACATGTGACTTTAGGGGTATACCGTGGTACCTAGGATAGACGTCAGATCGTACTTTACAGAGTATACCCGAAGGGTGTTTCCATGTTCGAGTTACATTTGCACTGGTAAGTTGCTCTAGTGTCGATCGGTGTAATTTTTCTTCCTGGCAGTCAGTTCATTGCTTGGTTTTCCATTAGGAAATTTTTAGTGTGTGCTTTCTATTTCACACTAGCTCAATCTTAGAGTATTGGTTGATCATTTCACAAGGTGGAAGATCAACATATTTGTTTTTCGCGTACGCTTCAAAGCCTGTCGTTAGTTACTTTTGAGCCACCTTCGCCACTGCTGAGGCGCAGGCTAGATCAATAGGGTTCATTTGAAGCAACCGGGCCACAAGAAACTATACCTCCGTCGACTCCTAGAGAATACTTTCTTGCACCGGAGGAGTCCATCGTTTCTGACCTCGAAGTTGAAGGCTTCATGCCTACAAACCCTTTGATCACTGACTTATCAGCGTTGCTTCTTATTCAGATAGTCCCTCCTGAGGTGACTTCACTTGAACGTCAATTTGTTAGATGAGCGGCGATGGAAGAAACTAGTGCTACCTCTTCTAGGAGTCCTCATACTCCCATCTCGGTTGCCACAGGAGGAGATGTCGTGCCTCCTCCCCCACCTCCACCTATCACTACTATAGTTGTCTAGACACCCACAATTTCGGCTAGTGGCACAGTCCCCTCAATGACTATGACCAGTGTTCCCTCTATCTAGAACGTGTTAGGCGCTCCCTTTTCATATGGGATGTCGGGTTTCAACTCTAGTTCGACCTTAACCTACTATACTCTACAGACTTTTGGTCTGGGGGTAGAGAGTTCCAATGCTCCCTTACAAGGATCTTTCGCAAGAACCACTTCCCCATTTAATGCTATCCCTTACAGTGGGGGTCACATCCCTCCTCCATCCCCTTCGCTCAAAGGCGCTATCCAACAGCCAATCGGACTTAACACCAGCTCTAGATTGTTCAGTGGGGGGAGTCATGGGCCTCAATCATATATGACTATGGTAGGTCCTATGCCTTTTTCTTTGTTTGGTGCGTTTAGAAATAGTGCTTTCTCATCGTATGCTTTCTCGTCAAGGGGAAACCTTGTCTTTGGTCAAACAAACCCTATGCTAGGCTATGTTCCTTCACAGGGAGCGATGATAGGAGTTTACTCCTCACAACATATTGGAAATCCCTGGAAGGGCTCGTTTCCCTTGCAAGGGGTTTCGATCGGTGGAAACCCCTCCCACACTCAGTGGAACCCCAGGCAGGGTTCGGTACCTATGCCAGGAGGGTTGGTTGGGGGCATCCCCAACCAAGGTCCTTGGAATACCGTGTAGGGAGAAATATCTACACAGGGTATGTCATCCAACTACGATAATCTGTCGGCAATGGAAATCAAGAGAAAACTCCTTTTACTGGCTAGGTCCACCATGGTTTCTACCAAAACCTTAGGCAGCAGGAAAAAATTTCCTGGCAACCTGGTGCCAGCCAAAATCTAGGCCCCTCTTTTCCTTTGAATCCACCACAACCTAGACTACCTTTCCTGACAACTATGCATTTGTCAGACTTTTCGAGGCTGTTGAATGACCCAATCTATGATGATCCACATTTCCCCCCATGTCGACTAAGTTGCCCTCAGACATACCAAATTTTGAAGGCAAGCCTGGCGAAGATCCAGGTGATCATGTTACGACATTTCATTTATGGTTTTCATCCAACTCGTTAAAGGATGACTTTGTTCAGTTGTGTTTGTTTCAATGCACTCTTATAGGGGGTGTCGTGAAATGGCATATCGAGCTCGATAGCTTGAAGTACGCTTACTTTAATGTCATGGCTATGGTTTTCTTAAACCATTTCCAATTTCAGGTAAGATACGATGTCGACACCGAGTTGTTGGCCAACTTCGAGTAAACAAAATTCGTCCATATATCGGATCACATCTGAGAATGGAGTCAATGAAAGAGCTTGATCAAATTTAAGGTCCCTCTCACATTTTTTCTTGTGTGGTTCCTAAAGTCCTTGGTTCCTTGTGTATCCAAAGACGTCACGACATCCGGGGGTTTTTCCGAAGAAGAGGCTATCATGAGAGCCCAGCAACTGGAGTTGATTTACTCTCAATCTGATATGTTGTATAAGATCCTTCCGGACGCACCACGGTCGACTTTCGACAAGACCAAACAAAATTTTAGGCCTCACATCAATGGCATAGTAGGCTTAGCACAAAGAAATCCCACATATTAGTTGACTAATCAGTTACAATAGTTATCGATTCAACAATAGTGGCTAGCCAAAATCCTGGTGCGGCTGCCCCCACAACCCAAACGTCGGATGTACAGTGTGAAACCGACGAATCCCAAGGGTAACCAACAATATGAGGGAGGAAAGGTCCTCAAGTTAACTAGTTCCCCCCTCCTGGAAAGGCCGGTCAAAAAGTATATATCCTCAGTCGTCGGAGTCAATGATTGTCCCTCTAGAATGAAGGCCTCTGCATCTAGGTGTCAATACTCTATCAAATGGTTCAGTAACCTAGGTTGTGCCCTCATGAATGGACACTAAAAGAAATTCCACATACCACACTGCTTGAGCATGGAAATGACCCCTGGATCCTCCTCTACCACGACCTCTGACTCTTCATGTTCTCTCTCTCGCTAGTGAACATACATCCTGTTGCATAAAAAAAATTTGAAGTTAGTTCCTTATTTTCATTTTTTTTGAAACCTTAAAGAGATGTACGTCGGTTTTTTTTAAGACAGTTTTGTATGTACACGTGCTAAGTTTTACTTTACCCGCGTATATACGCATGCTAAGTGTGGACAACCTGTGTACACATAGACCCAACCTTTTTACTAGGGCGTGCACCCTCTAAACAATTAAATAGACAATAAATTATGAATTGAAAGGATGGGAGAGGTCATTTGTACTTACTTGGTTCAGGTTTGAAGATATTTTGTCCACCATAGCTCCTTGAATCCACATTTTAAAAAAGAGGGTTTTGGGATTTTTGGTAATTTTTCAATTTGCAATGGTTAAAATGAGTTGTCTACCACTATTTATAGACTTTTTTGGCTCTTTTTGCCCTAGTTTGGTTCTCTTTTTCCCTATTCTTGGCTTGGTGGGTACTTGTGTTTCTTTTTGAGAGATCTTTGGGTCATTCTTATGAACTTTTTCTTTTGGTTTGGTGTTTTTATGGGATGGGTTACACTCACATCATCCCGTGGTAAAGTTATTTTTTTCGACATTTGCATATAGGTTAGGTTCTCATCACCTTACATCTTCCATTTTGTTGACTTGTTCCGCTTTTCCATAGGATCGATCCCACCGAAGTGTGACATGGAACCTACTATGATGATTTACAAGTGTCCTAATTAGGTGGTAGAGACTTCCTCTACATGGATTCCCTAGGTAGATCCTTTGTTGCATTTTGGTGTCCATGCGGTGAGTTTTCCATAGGCTTGGGAATCCTTTTAGTTCCACGATGACTGTGTGTTGAAGCCTCATTCTTCTTCATCTTTTCTGTCTCATACCCGACGGAATCCCTAAGAGCATGGTTTGTTTTCTTTCAAGCTCGCTTAAAATTTGAAAGCAACATCTGATGAGAATCTATTTATTATTTTTGGTCTCATTCAGATTACTTAAGAAAAGAAGCCCCCCTGGAGTCTTCTTTAAGCCCTTTTCAGACTCTATAAATTTAAAAATATTGTCAAGCGATATTGTTTCCCTTCATGCTCGTCAAACTAAAATTTGAAGGAACATATTTCTGGCAGTAGTTTACCCCTTTATCGGTCTGGATAGTTAATTTACGAATAAAGGTATGCCCTAGGAGCTTCGGTTCTCTAGGAGAGTACTCTCAGGCATAAGTTTAACCCTTTTTCGGGCATGAGGGACTAAATTTTCAAAAAAGGGCCATTCTCCCTAGTTTTGGTTTATCTCTTTTTCGGGCCTTAGAGATTATATACAAAAAAGGAACCCCCTCGGAGTCCATAGTTAAGCTCTTTTCAGACCCCCTAAATATGAAAAGATCGTCAAGTGACCTTGTTCATTTCACACTCGTTAATTGGTCCAGAAGGAATATCTATTTGGTATAAGTTTAACCATTTTTCCAGCCAATAGACTATCCAAGAAAAAGGTATGCCTCGGGGGACATGTCTCATCGAGAGAGTTCTCCTAAGTTATGTTTTATACTTTTTCGGGCTAAGGGGACTAAATTTCGAAAAAAGGTTGTGAGTCCATAGTTAATCTCTTTTCAGACTCCTTAAAATTGAAAATATATTCAAGTGATTTTGTCTCTATCGCACTCGTTAAAATGGTTTTGAAGAGATGTCCTTTCGGTATAATTTTAACCCTTTTTTGAACCGACTAGACTAATTACGAAACAGGAACACTCTAGAGTCTTCTTTTAGTGTTTTTCAGACTCTTTAAACGTGAAAAACCACTGAACTTACCTTCTCTTGGCTCGTAAAACTTCAAATGGAAGGATTCTTGTTGTGTAATACTTAATCGCGTCACATGTCTCATCCTTGCATATTTGTCCTAATGTCGGATTCATGTTGCCATTAACTGAGCCTTCAAAGCATTCCTTAAATGCAAGCCTTGTATCACTTTTTCCCCTTGCAATCTCACACCTTGACCCATGGAGGAATTTTCCCGAGTCTCCTTATCATGCACATGTCTCCTTGCACTGAGCATCAATTTGTTCCATGCGCTTGGAACTAGTTTGCTTACCCGTGAAACTCGTTCCTCCTTTGTAACGTAGCATTCTTTTATTATTTTTCAAGCTCGTTAAAAATTTGAAAAAAGACAAAAAAAAATCAAATATTCTAAAAAGAGGGGATGGGATATACATTCTCTTTTCTCGGCAACAAGATAGTTTCCCTTGGATAAAGCACATCCTTCTATTTGTTGTGCAAGCATTTGGATCTAGTATGACCATAGCAAGTTCTTCTCGTTACATAGAGTTGTGTCCTCCTCTGTTTGGTTACTCTTCCAAACATATGGATATTTTTTGGTGCCTCATGTGTCACAGACTTATGTCAATAATAAGTTGTATGAGTCTCATCATTATGTCGTGCTTTTGTCAAAGGGAATTTTTATCCAACCTGAGTCGGCCATTATGTAGTTTATCTCTTAACTTTCATAAATCATCCATCCTGAAAGTCTAGTCAAGTTCGGATTCGTAATCAATGAATTTGTGTGCTTGGTGATCAAGGTCCTCCAGTGTTTCCCCGACAACATGTCGAAGACCTTAGAGTAGTGAGTCTCGCACTCCTATGGTACTCCTACCTGAGTTTTGAAGATCTCGAAGTTGTTTCTCGAGCTATGAAGTTATCATCTCCAGCCACATGCATTGATGCTTCCTGAGGATGCATATTACATTGTATTTGTATACCTTCAGGTGATTTTGAGATGTAGATCTGTTGTGTATTGTTCGCAGCTACATTTTTTATAGACATTCATATTTGTCTCATAGTCATGATTATGTTATATTACATGGATATGCAGTGTACTTGATTTGTATCCATGCTTAGTTTATCCTGAGCATGGGTATGCTCGCCTCTGAGAGATTATCATTATTTTGCAGATGACATGCTCATGAACACTCATCTTGGGCTCACACAACTCTGTTCCTTCCCACTGTGTAAAGATATTGTAATGTATTTCAACCATCAGTTTCTCTTCTGATCTCCCACATTAGGGTGTAATTTTTAAACCTGCGAAGTAAAGCAATGCATATATATTCTTAAGCAATACAGAAATTAATCAATGGCTCATACACAGAATACACAGAGATCTTTACCGGAAACCCTCAACCGGG
>SNQJ01S0004255.1:0-19543 GCA_010110895.2 Picea sitchensis
AATGAAAATGTACAGTTTCAAAATGAAAATGTACAGTTTCAAAATGAAAATATACAGTTTCAAAATGAAAATGTACAGTTTCAAAATGAATGAAAATGTACAGTTTCAAAACGAATGAAAATATACGCTATGTTCGCATGTTCGTATGTACAGTTTCGAAAATTATGTTCGCATGTACAGTTTCGAAATGAATGAAAATATACGCATGAAAATCTAAACGAAACGAAATAGATGAAAATATACGCATGTTATGCATTATGCATAACATGAAAATATACAAAACAGATGAACATTATGCATTTCATACGCAGGGACATTATGCATTTCATACGCATGTTACAGTTTAGAAACGAAACGAATGAAAATATACGCATGTTACAGTTTCGAAACGAAACGAATGAAAATCTATTATGCATTTCATACTATTATGCATTTCATATGCAGATGAAAATATATGCATGTTATGAAAATATACGAAACAGATGAACATTATGCATTTCATACGCAGGGACATTATGCATTTCATACACATGTTACAGTTTCGAAACGAAACGAATGAAAATATACGGATGTTACAGTTTCGAAACGAAATGAATGAAAATCTATTATGCATTTCATACTATTATGAATTTCATACTATTATGCATTTCATACGCAGATGAAAATATACGCATGTTACAGTTTCGACACGAAACGAATGAAAATATACAGTTTGTGAATTACCTCGAAATTCCTCCACGACGTCCACTGCTCCCACGACCTCGGCGTCCACTGCTCCGACATAGAGCCTCACAACGCCCTCGACACAGAGCCTCACACAGCCAATGCAAACAAAAAAATTTCCAAACATCAACAATCGATGTGTGGAAATTATATATAAACTCTTTCGGCCGAAAGATTATTCGGCCGAAAAATAGTTCGGCCGAACAATCTTTCGGCCGAAATATTGTTCGGCCGAATAATCTTTCGGCCGAGATAGTTTTCGGCCGAAAACGTATTGACGGAAAAAAAATATCCGGCCGACCAAATTTCTTCACGCAAATCGAGGGCCCGGTTATGGCTCCGTTCGATTTGACCTTTATTTTTTCGGCCGAACAATAGTTCGGCCGAAAATAATATCTTTCGGCCGAAAAAGATATTTAGTTCGGCCGAAAATTGGTTTTCCGAAATTTTGGAGACCAGATTGTCACGAAAGTGTAACCCACCTTCGTGATTCCACCCATATAATATTAGATACAAAGCCAGAGGTGAGAGTCAATGTCAGATTCCAGAGAAGAAGACATAAGTGCATTGATATAGTACCTAATATCAAAGATCCAAGATGAATACTTAATTACAAAAGAATCAACAAGATGGGAGAGTGTAGAAGCTTCATCACTAATATATTGATCAAAGAATTTCAGTAAGAAGGGAAGAGTGAGTTATATTTATCATCACTAAGTTATTGAATATATATACTTTTCAAGGTCAAAATTTATTTAGTGGCAAGGTGTGATCGAGGAGGATCCAGAACACTCAAAAATGTCTAGGAGGATCCGAAACACTCACAAAGGTCCCAAGGGATCCACAAATGCTCAAAATTTGACCATCTCAAATTGTCCTAAAAACAACATCATTGCGTAGATATCATTGTCATCTTTCCAATGATGCAAATTATATCCTCCAAATCATAGAGGTGTGAGGTACCTAAAATTCTATATCCCTTCACATAGATAACGATGAATAATGAATAAGTCTACATGAATACAAGCGTAATTGAGAAAAAACAAAATGAAAAGAGGGATGTTTGAGAGAGAATGTTGGCAGTAGTGCATAACTTTGGCGACAATATGTTAAACTCGACATGGAAATACCATGACCATTAGTGAAGAATGTTAGAGGATGGTTGTGAAATTTGAATAATGTAAGTTTTACAACATAAAATCTAAGTATGAATAAAGAACACATATTATTAAAATATTGATTTAAAAAAAAAAACTAGTAGAGAGGAGAGATCACAATTTAATATTCATTGTTCCCTTTATTTGCAGGATGTGTTGTGTGATCATCTGTTTGTGAAACAACAATTGAATATGCCTATCTTGTGGCATGTTGAAATTATTACTATGACAATGAAATATCCTCTCCTCTTGTGTTTATTTCCACTTTGGTTGTGAGGTTTGATCCATGACATCATAAATTACCAACATACCATGATACTTATAACAATGGGGAAAACCATAAGGGAGTGGTGTCTCCTAGCATCTTAGAATGGATTTTATGAAAATTAAATGTCCTCTCCTTTTGCGTCTTATTCCATGTAGTTAAGAGGTATGATATATGACATCGTTCACTACTAAATATGACCAAATTTACAATGATTTTTCGTTGCTATTGAGACACTTCTTCGTTGCAATTTCCACGAAAGTTGGTTTTATTTTTCGTGGACATTTTTTCATCGCTATATCAATGACCAAGAACCAATAGTGGAAATATATATGAAATATGGCTTTTACGTGCCATTCATTTGATAATAATTTGCTGGAGCAATTTATTTTTAACAAAAAATCATATATAGAAAAACAAACATTCGTCTATATAGCGACACACATCTATTTTTGTTGCCACGAGAATGCTATATTTTCCTCATTTTTTTGTTTCTATATAGATGGATGTTCGTGGAAAAACACAAATGAAAATTTTTTGTTGCCACGAAAATGTTATATTTTCAACTATTTTTCATCACTATATAAATGGATGTTCATGGAAAAACAAAATGAAAAGTTTATGTTGTTATGAGAATGCTATATTTTCCATGATGTGTCGTCACTATATAGACAAATGTTCATGGAAAAACAAAAATAAAAAGTTTTTGTTTGCATGAGTATGTTATATTTTCCACAATGTTTCATTTCTATATAGATGGATGTTTGTGGACAAACACAAATGAACAGTTTTTGTTGCCACAAGAATGATATATTTTCCACAATATTTCATCTCTATATAGATGTATGTTTGTGGAAAACATAATTAATCTTTTTTTGTTGCCATGAGAATGTTATATTTTCCATGATGCTTTGTCTCTATATAGATCGATGTTCGTGGTAAAACACAAACAAAAAGTTTGTGTTGCCATGAGATTGTTTTATTTTCCATGATTTTTCATCCCTATATAGACATATGTTCATGGAAAAAAATAAATAAAAAGTTTGTCTTTCCACAAGAATGCTATATTTTCCACAATGTCTCTTCGCTATATAGACGAGGACTGTAGGTCTTTAAAAAAAATTCATACCGGCATGAAATCCACTGGAATCCCTAAAAACACAGTTGGGGGGACATCCACTGATCTTGGGAAGGCCATTGTTGGCCACAAATTATGCATATATTTGATGTAGAACAGGGTGTATGATAATTTATTATGTATATGATACAAGGAAATTGACCCTTTACCCTCCTACTAAACCAAGTATGGAAACTAAAAATCCTTTTTGGGTTGATTGTGAGGAAGGGAATGTTCAACCTCTGCTTACTATAAGGAAATATCTTAGTTTTAAAAATGAGACATAGGATGATACAATCAATAGTTTTATTAGTTCTCAATGGTTGTGACCCAATAAGATTACCAAACTCTAGATAATGTGATGTATGAGACAAAACAAGAATAATCACACAAGAAACATTCACTGAAATAGTTATCGCTGAAACAACTCTAAAAACAATGGATTATGTTAATGAAAGATGTTCAATTTATATGGACTAATAGTTGTCAGTTTGATCATTTATCACTGTATCATCAATCATTATCAAAATCCGAATTTTGTTTCTCAAATCGCTACAAATTCAGGTTATCACTTTTTCGATGGGTAGGAGATTTCCCCTGCTCCATAAAAATCATAAAATTTTGACTATGCATTTTTAATAAATAATGTACATAAATAAATTGCACATTGTTTTGATTACCATAAAAACTTAGTTAATTTATTTTCTTTCTAGTTTTATTAATAAGCTCAAAAAATGTTTGTGTTGGTAGACTTGTTGTTTCAGACATTACAGGGAGCATAAGCATAATCAAAGAAACATAGTAGATGGAAATATTTATGCGCTATTTGTTTTGCTCCATTTCGCTAAAACACCACCATTTGTTTTCCATTTCACTGAAACATCGCTATTTTTCTGCCATTTCGATGAAACACCATTAGTTTTCTATCATTTGTTGAAACACCGTCATTTTTCTTGTTGTTTCTGACAAATTCCTATTTTATCTACCAAATGTTTAGATAAATGTTGAGATACTACCATTTCACATTAATTAGTTGTGGATTTATTAAAAAGCACAGCCAATTTCAAAAATGCCAAAGTAACAACATTATCCACCATTGATAAGTGTCCAAAGATACATTACTATTATTTGCATGTGCGATAATGTGGCATATGAAAAATGAGTAATGATTATTCCTTCATGGAATTCCAGATTATTTTCATCGACTAATTATACTTGTTTCTAGAGTATTCCACTTCATCATCCATTATACCTCACCGACTCTACCGCCATTTCATCCAATCATCATCACCAAGTCTTTCACCACCTTTCCTTTCCATAACTAATTTACCTTCTAAGCATGCATAAATTTTCAATTTTGTGACTCTGAGTCTGAAACACAGAGACAAGTTGAAATTCCAAGAGTTGTAATTGATAAATTGAAGTTGTCAAACATGGGTGGACCAGTCGTGCGACATGATCCTGAATCTTTGTCATCTTGGCTCTAGTTTCCAAAAGCATACAAAAAGTTCGAGGAGGCAGAATGGATTAATTATTTTGAAGAACATAGAGGGTTTGATAGTGTTGTGGCACTAGAATTTTCTCAAAATTTATAAATATACCATTCAAGGGTATGAGGAATAAGAGTTGAAGTAATAGAGGAAACCATAGAAGAAGTTATTGGTTTACCCAGAACCGGTACATAGTGGTTTTGCTAGAATATTCCACTTCCCACAACAAAAACAGAGTTTTTGGAAGAGGGAGAAGAAGTTCAACCTAGAGGATGAGGGACAACACTTGAATTATTACCACATCCATGGAAACAAGTTGCTATATTCTTGAAAAATTACATCACCTGTAAAGGTAGGTACAAAGTGTTTTACAATCATGACTTCAGTTTGTTATCCAATCTTCACCATGGTATATTAGTAAGAATGCCTTACTATATGTTAAAAACTTTGCAAAACATGGCTCATTATTCTAGATGGGAAAGAGTGCCAATAACATGCATCACGAATCATGGAGCCCCTCCAAGACTTATAAAGTGGTTTTTCAAGAGGAACAAGTACCTGTCAATGGAAAATAAAAACTTTTTGAGATTCCTCCTGAAATACCTAAAGAGATGCAGTCTGTTAAAAATTGGAAGCCAAAGGACACCACTATCACACAAGAATGAGTGTTTCCAATTATGGAAAACACTCAAATGTTTGATGGAGAAACACAAGAACCTCCATATTTGGATAAAACAATACAGATAGAAACCCCAACTAATATTGTTGATGAAGCCATACAAACAGAGGATCTATTTGAATTTGTTGATAAGATTGTGCAGACTGAAGACCTATTGGAAGTCATGGATAATGGTATGCAAACATAACCTCAACTTGATACTGAAAATGTTATTTTTATGTTAGTTCAAGTGAATAAGTGGAATTACCAAGTATCATTATTTAAACAAGGTACGTTTCACTTGCCTCAAAATGAAAAATCCATTAGGGAATTAAGAGAAAAATGGGACAAAGAATTAGCATATAAGAAACATAGATGGGAGAAAGAAGAAACTGAGTTAAAAGAATTAAAAGAGACAAGAACTCAGATGAAAATGTTGAGACATGAGAAAAAGGTTATGTATACAATGATGCAACAAGTTTTAATTTACACAAAACCCTCTCCCTCTTACTTTGTTTTCTTATATGAACAATTGAATATCTTGAAGATGAAAGCCACTATGGAAGATCGACCAAACAAAATCACTTTGGTCCTTGAAATTTTATAAACTTTCTTTCAAAGTGGTATAAGAGATCAACATTTGCTTTGTGAACTTTATTTACATGAGCATGCCTGCAACTAGGCAAAAGATTCAATATGACACCTTTTGTAGGGGACATTCAACTTCAAGCATTCACCTCTTTTGTCAACAATAACATCACATGGTTTAATGTTTTTCAAATCGTCCACACTAATTAGGGAGCATATACACTATAGATTAAAATTGAACTGCAAAGATCTATCTTTGCTATTACAACTCATAAAAAATTTCTTTCATATCCAAAAAGGTTGAATAGTGTAGAGGCCCTTCACAAAAAGGTAATAGAAGGATGTCAAAGAACTATTGTTGATCAACAATATTTAGCAATAGAAGGAAGTAGATTGAGAGATGGGAAAAAACCATTGATTCCTTAAAGACAAAGGAACCATACAATCATGATAATTTTATACAAGGTTTATCTCGAGTTCCAGGATATATAAATTGCATTCAAACTTGTGGATCAAAGTGTCTATGAATGAAGTTTCATTTTCCACTTATCTGGCTGCCTGTGAACAAGTATCAGTCTATGTATGAACTATCAAATAAGGTTGAGAAATAATGTTGGGCATAAGTTATATGGTGTTAAGCCCTAAATAGTGGAACATTACCCCTTAATTAGGGAATATTAGATTAGTAATTTTATTTTATTTATGTTGACTTGGGTCCATTAGTTGTAATTGTACCTCCTAGTTTCCTATATATACCAAGGAGACATTTTCATTTGGAATCATATTGTACTTAAACATTTATGTGGTGTATAAGGAGGTTTCCCCCTCGAAGAGACTTATTATCTGAAACTATCTCTTTTTCAAGGTGTTGAGTACTTATTCTGAGGTTTTTCTATGCTATATTGATATTTGGTTCTTAACATATGGTATCACAACTCAAGGTCTTGGGGTTTCGCTGCTACATCTGAGACACATTGGAATTTTCGCTACAATTTTTTTTCTACAACGTTTCAGAAGGAACCATTTGGAGGATATTTATTATATGCAACAATGTATGTTGGGTTAAAATTTCAGCTCCTTGGGCCTTACACTTTCAGAGATACAACCTATGTAAGATAGGGTTATGGAATCATCCTAAATTGATCCATTGCGGCATTTTCTCTATAAAACAATTTCTATAACGTTTCAGACCCTGAAATATGGAGGATATTCACAGAAATTATTAAGGTATCTATGATTAAAATTTCATCTTCTGGGTCATCTTAAATTTGTATATACACCATGTGGAAGATAGGGTATCTGACTAGTCTCAAGAAAGTGTTCTGGGTAAAAAAATCATAACTTCTTCCTAGAGTATCCAAATTGAGTGAGACTAGTTGCATTGGATAGTGGACAGTCCTTAGTATTTCTGGTGCAAGTTTCAGAATTTTACATCAATTATTTTGTGTGGGGCACACTATACAAGTGAGATCTCCTGGAAAGGACAAAATTAAGCAAGATGTGGGGAAGTTATCATAAATTCCCCTTGGAACATCCAATTTTGATCATACCTATGTAATTTCAAGGAAGAAATATCAGAGAACTACAAAAGAGAAATTTTCATACCTAGAAGGACCGAAACTTTGGAGATACAATAGAAGAAAGATTGTCTAGCATAACCACCTCAAAATCAAGGTTTAAAAGTGATACTTGGCCAACATGCCACCAAACAATGGAACTTCTAAACCAAATAAGCCTCCAAAAATTCCTACTTGGACTCTTGATGAAGGAGAACAAATGCGTAGGGACATAAATGAATTACAAAAGAATACAATCACAAAAGATGAACTACAAGGAATGATGGATTCAAATGAAGCTAAATTGGTAGCAATAATGGATACTAATATGGATGGTTTAAAAAGGGATATCATGGAAGGATTGAAAATTTTCCTAATAGAGAGGACACTTGAAAGTGAAAATGTATCCCATGAAATTCATGATGAGGATACAAGGAATATGAATCAAGAATGGAGAAACTCCAACTTTGGGTTGAAGACCAACCATTCCTAAGATCGATATGAAGAAGTTTGATGGAAAGGACCCAATCACATGGATACTTTAGATGGAGAAATTATTTGATCTACATAATGTGCCACATACACAAAAGGTACGAATTGCTTCTTTATATTTAGAACCCAATCAATTTGTATGGTATCGATGGCTTTGTTCTCGAAAATCAATCATCAGTTGGACAATTTTCATAGAACAAATGATAGCACACTATGAGGATACAAGGAGAAATACCTTATTTAGCCAATTGATAAATCTCAAGAAAAAGGGTTCAATTACAGAATAGATTGAGAACTTCCAAAGATTGAATATAAAGGTAATAGATATTCCAGATGATCACTTGATTGATGTATTCATAGGAACTTTAAAGGATAACATTCAACATTAGGTTCGCCTTTGGGAACCCAAATCATTGGAGAATGCATTTAGGGTCGCAAGAAATGTTTAAAGTAAAAATATGGCTATGGATACTAGAAGGACCAATCCTAACATCTATCAAGAGAATAATTCTCCTTCTTCTAAACCACCTCAACCTACAAGGTTGACACCTCAACAATTGGAGGAAATAAAAGAAAAAGGTTTATGATTTAATTGTGACAAAAAGTACAGTAAGGGACATAAGTGTGGTGAGAAGAAATTATTCTACATATATTGTGAAGAGGAAGAAGAAAAATAATAAGAACAAGAACCATCTCAAGATGAAAACGTAGAAGCAATTTCTTCTGAAGAGATGACTCCCATGATATCGTGTAATGCATTGGCTGGAATTAACAGTCCTCAAACCCTCAATATCGAAGGATATATCAAAAATAAAAAGGTAATAGTCCTAATTGATTTTGGTAGTACTCATAATTTCATTCATTGTAAATTAACCAAAGCTCTCAATTGCTTTGTATATCCAACGCCAGAGTTTCAAGTAATGATTGCAGATTGAGGAACTATCAATTGCTTAGGAAAATTCAATAAGATCAATATTACTATGGGGGAATATGTAATGAATAATAAAATGATTGATATACCCATGGGTGGTCTTGATTTCGTACTAGGAATCCAATGGTTACAATCATTAGGAGCAGTGGATTTTAATTTTCAAGAACTTTTCATGAAATTTTCATTGGAAGGAAAATAAATTGAGTTAAGAGGTATCATAGGGAAACCCAGTAAGATGATAATATCTAATGGCATGACAAAATTATTTAAAAAGGGGCATCAAGGTGTTATTGCAAAACTATGCTCACTAGATGTTCAAACATGTAAGCCATATATTCCTCTATATCTCCAAGAGATCATTGATAAGCATTCCAAAGTATTTGAAGATATTCCTAAAGGTCTTCCACCCACTTGAAATCATGATCATGATATTCACCTAGTTCATGGGAGTGTTCCTCCTAATATCAAGTCGTATAGATACCCTTATGCCCAAAAGAGTGAAATTGAACGTATGGTTGAAGAAATGTTAGAGGTTGGCATTATTAGACCTATCCAAAGTTTTTACTCTACACTGGTGGTAATGGTATTCAAGAAAGATGGCTCATCGTGTATGTGTCCAGATTATAGAGAGCTCAACAAGATCACTATTAAATATAAGTTTCCCATTCCTGTCATTGATGAATTGTTAGATGAACTACATGGAGCAATCTATTTCACAAAGTTGGATCTTTGTTTAGGGTATCATCAGATTATAAATGAAGGAAGAATATATCCCAAAGACAACATTCTAAACTCATTAAGGCCATTATGAATTTTTGGTCATGCCTTTTGGCCTTACAAATGCACCTTCCACATTCCAAGGGTTGATGAATTCCATTTTCAAGAACTTCCTTCAAAAATTTGTGTTAGTAATTTTTTATGATATACTCATCTATAGAAAGTCTTGGAAGGATCATGTGTGGCATGTTGACAAGGTTCTACAACTACTAAATGAGAAACAACTATATGCCAAACCATACAAATGTTTCTTTGAGGTCAAGGAGGTAGAGTATTTGGGTCATATTGTATCTCATGAAGGTTTCAAGGTAGACCCTAACAAGATTCATGCCATGATGGACTGGCCAATTCCCAAAACATTGAAGAATCTTAGAGGATTTTTGGGTTTGACAAGTTACTACCGCAAGTTTGTTCGGAACTATGGAAGAATAGAAGCACCTTTAATTACACTAACTAATAAGGATGCATTTTCATGGAATTTAGAGGAAACTAAATCTTTTGAACAACTTAAAGAGGTGATGTGGAAATATCATGTCTTAACCACACAAGACTTCACAAAAACCTTTATTGTGGAATGTGATGCCTCTGGAAATGGAATTGGTGTTGTCATAATGTAAGAAGGAAGGCCCTTGGATTTTGAAAGTCGGCCACTCAATGGAAAGGACTTACACAAACCCATTTATGAGAAGGAAATGATGGAAATACTACATGCATTGAATAAATGACGCCCTTACCTAACAGGTAAGCACTTCAAGGTCAAAACAGATCATGATAGTCTTAAATACTTCTTGGAACAGAGGCTATGTTGAGAAGAACAAAAACAATGGGTGACCAAAATATTGGGTTATGATTTTGAAATCATCTATAAAAAAGGGAATCAAAATGTTGTGGAATATGCACTCTCGAGAAAGGATGAAGATGTTGAGGTCTTCCTCTATTTTTTCTTGATCATCCAACTCGATTGGATAATAGAAGAGAGGTATGAATGGAAGAATGGCAAAAATGTGTGGACTCTCATTCAAAGGTTGGAGCAGGATTCCAGTGCATCATATATATTTACATGGAAAAATGATTCACTATGGTATAAAGATTGCTTATATTTATGTAAGAACTCCCAACTCAAACAAAAGGTACTATTGGAATTGCACACCTCTTCGATAGGAGGGCACTCGAGATTTTTGAAAACATATCTTAGGGTCAAGCAGGATTTTTTCTGGGATGGTCTTAAAACTGATGTTCAAAGTTTTATAGAAGAATGTTTGGTTTTCCAACAAAGTAAGGTGGAAACAATTAAGACCCCAAGTCTTTTACAAGCATTAGCCATCCCAAGTTAGCGTTGGGTGGAGGTTTCCATGGATTTCATCACAGGGTTACCGAAGTCTGAAGGAAAGAGTGTCATCATGATAATTTTTGATAGACTAACCAAGTACACACACATTTTTGCACTCTCTTGTCCCTTCAAAGCTAGTACAGTTGCCATCGCATTCATAGAGATAGTTCAAAAACTACATGGAATCCCAAAGATTATTGTAAGTGATAGAGATCCTATCTTCACTAGACATTTTTGGACATAATTATTTTCTTGTTTGGGTACTCAATTGGCTCATATCTCATCCTATCATCCTCAATATGATGGAAAAAATGAGATAGTAAACAAATGTCTGGAAGGATACCTTTGTTTCTTTGTCTCTAATAAACAAACACGATGGTTCAAATGGTTACCCTTGGCAGAATGGTGGTATAACACTTCCTTTCATACTGCAAAAAAAATGACACCATTTATGGCACTCTATGGATACCACCCTCCTTCCATCAATTCTTCTCTAAAAGAAAAAATCTAAGGAGTTCAAGGTGGAAGATCACATGAGAATCAACAACAAGTTCTCAATTGTTAAAGGACAGCGACCATGGCAAAGAATTGCATGAAACAACAAGAAAATCAACATCATAATTAGAAAGAAGTTTTAGAGTAGGGGGATTAGGTGTTTCATGAAATACAATAGCCTGAACATATGTCCCTCAAGCAATCCAAGGATAATAAATTATCACCAAAAAACTATGGCCCTTATAAGGTGTTACAAAAGGTTGGTACTATGGAATACAGGTGGGTTACCCAGCATCCTCACGAAGTGCCTGCCAGTTCCATGTTTTGTGCTTAAAAGGCTTACTACAGGGTGACAAGATCAGTTCAAACTATATTTCTAGAACTTGTGAGGAAAATCATATTGTATCCACGAAGCCATAACTAACTTTAAGGAATTCACCTGACTAAGGAATAGATCCATTTAATTATCTCATTAAGTGGAGGAAACTTCATGCTAAAGATTCCACTGGGAAGTGGAGTCTTTTATACATAAGCATCTATAATTACTCAAATGTTGCGGACATCACTTGTTTGAAGGGAGGGCATGTTAATCCCTAATAGTGGAACATTACCCATGGTGGGAATATTACATTAGCAATGTTATTTTATTTATGTCGACTTGGGTCCATAGTAATGTTATTTTATTTATGTCGGCTTGGGTCCATTAGTTGTAATTGTACCTCATAGTCTCCTATATATACCAAGGAGACATTTTCATTTGGAATCATCTTGTACTTGAACATTTATGTGGTGTATAAGGAGGTTTCCCCCTCGAAGAGGCTTATTATTTGAAATTATCTCTTTTACAAGGAGTTGAGTACTTATTCTAAAGTTTTTCTATGCTATATTGATATTTGGTTCTTAACATATGGACTAATGGCTTCAAACCTCCAGGAACCAAAATAGAGTCATCATATAACATCTCTAATATTCATACAAGGAAATCATTTTTAGACTCAGACTAAACTTAGCCAGTATTGCATGGGGACATGCAATGGAGAAATTGGTGGGAGATGTTGGGTGATGGAAATGACCCTTTTTGCCACTACTTTCTTATTCCTTTTCATCCCTTTTTCATATATTAATCCATTCATACTACTGTCATTGATACCATATTATTCCCATAGGAAGCATGCAAAGCATATTATTCATTTTTTCATATTGATACATATTATATATCCAAAGTAGAGTAGTGTTTCTTTATTTGGACATTTATTCATTAAATTAATAACAGTTTCATGTAGTTTCAAAAATTGTTGAAATAGGAGACTTCGAGTATCATGTGTTGATACACGATTGACCGTTCATCCACCACTTCAGATCGGGTCCTATTCCATTCACCAGCTCAGTGGGAGAACTAAAATAGGAACAACGAATCATCCAGATTAGTCGATCAATAATAGAAGATGACATGTTGAACAACCTCTTGAATGATCACAGAGTTTCATTATTTTTGGAATGTAATTATTTTGATGTAATGATATCCCTTTGTAAAATATCATGAACAACTTGAGAATATTTGATTCTCAAGAATTTTCTGCATAAAGAGATCTCATTTCCTATTCATGGAAGATAGAATTTTTAAAAGGGGGAATTCAAAAATTTGTGGGGGGGTTAAGAATTCGTATTGGCATAAGAATTGTATGAGAAACAAAATAGTTTTTTGTAACAATTAATTTCGCAGTTAATTATAAATTTGGAAGCTTCTAGAAATTCTTGAGCAATTGTTGTGTGCGATTTGAGCTACTTCAAGTCGACTATGAAGAAGGAAAGGTCCCACTTCCAACAGAGATCAATTTGTTCTGTTAGCTTAGAATTTCTATTTTTCAAGAATTTTCATTTGTTGAAAAAGTTAAACAGATTTGCTAATACAAATGATTTCTTATGTGTGTTGAATTAATTGATGAATTGATTTGGTTGATGTGTGAATTCTCATGAGAAGTGTGTGTTTTAATCTCTTGTAGTATATTTATTGATTGTGTATACACCTTATACATCTCACTGGAAGAGTTTATAATGTCTATTTTAATAGATCATCGAAGAAGTTTTTGGTTTATATTGTGAGTGATTTAAATTATGTAAGAAAGCTTTCATAGATAACAATTTTCTCATGCAATGGTAGAATAAATTTTATTCATGCAATTGTAACTTAGGTTTATATTTTTGTAATGTAATTCATGACTCTTTACTGTAAACATAGGTATTTTCAAATCCATGCCATGTTTCTCCACTACCTATGAGCACCCATAGCCCTGATGAAATCACCCCAACATCATAGGAATTACTCCATTGCTAATGAGCATCCATAGTCCTAGTCGATATATTTACATGTCCCCGTGATTAGTTGAATTTCCATTCTTAATAATTTACTAATAAATTTTATTTATCATACAATTGATGGGGGGGGGACTGACCCTTTACAAGTAGGTGGGTATGATGTGTTTTTAGTGATAATTTTATCGATTGACCATGCTTGAGTGATAAAAATATCCTCTTAAGTTATTTAGCCCTAAATGTTTGTCTTGTCACCTTTTGTTATGGTTCATTGATTTTATCATGAGTGGATGGAACCCTTTAGCCAACTAACTCATTAACTAGCATCTTGATTTTCAAATTCATGAAGGATTTGGTCACTTGGAATGTTCTGAGTTCACCACTACTCTAATAATATTGGAAATTCTTATAATTCATAGTTTTTCCCCCTCCTGTTTTTTTTACCAGGATGGTGTAGAACATAGGAAGTTTACAAGGATTGGCTAGGTGTACATTATATTCATGGACCTCATTTAAAATAAAAAGTCAACAAATGTAAACTTCCATAACTACAATATCAACCAAAAATTCTGAAAAAAAAAAAGAAAAATAACTTGAAGTCTAAAGTAAAATTACAAGTTACAAAATTACAAAATAAAGAAAATAAGTGTAAATATAAAGCAATGTAAGAAAATATATAATTTTAAAAAATAAAAAATGGAATTCTAAAGAACAAAATGAAAGAGAAAATATGAATTACAATCCTTAAAATTGAAGGAAACAAAAAACCTACTAAATACAAGCTAGATTCCTTAGTTGTAGAATTTGGTCATTGAGTAGGAGATCAAAATTCCCCTCCATGTTTTTCCATTAGTATGTGTATCGACCATATAATAGTTGTAATAGAAACTATAAAATTAGTGTGTAATAGACATATAAGGCACATATGTCAGACATGTAACATCAACGAATAACAGTCATAAAGAGGTTGTTGTGATAGTCTATCGAAGATGCCTACAACATAGTTTTAATCAGCAAGAATTCAATTCGGGTTGAGTCATTGGCAAGATCTTTAAGAGAATGTTATCATGGTGGAAATGTTGTATGTGGTTAATCATTATCTTTTCAATAAAGGAAGATTTGTTTGTTGGGTTGTTTCTCCCTGTATAAGGTCTCCCCAGGGTAATTATGGTGTTAATATGCATGTTGGTTATTCTATATGGTTTACATTGTTCAGTTTTGGTTATGCATCGTGAATAGAAGTTAAAAGTACAGTCAAATTTAAAACAAGCCTACAACCAATTGATCAAGCCCTAAAATTTAGCAATCACATAGTTGTATAGGTTCATCATACTCAATTATTGGTGGAGGTAAACATGGAGGGGTGTTGAGTATAGAATGCCATCATTAACCATCAAGGATATATACATTCATCAAGTCATGCATCTATCATGTAGCAAGTAAATTTCTAACCAGGAATCGTCTTGAAATAAGAGTCCAACTAATACTATAAAACACCAAATGATCTAATGTATAAGACTATAAAAAACAAGCAATTGTAAACGACGATAAAAAACATGAAACTATATGAAATGTGACCTATGCTCTGCTTACTTGATTATTTGTAGAAAACTTGGAGAAAGTATGAGAAATCCTGGATACTATGACCAAGAAAGACCTCAAACTAGATGCTCACACACTTCATAACTAATAATAAAACAAAAAGTAAACTTTGAAATTGATTAAACCAAGTCATGGAACTATCACATATAGGTGGTGTGGAGGTACAAATTCCTTTTCCTACTTCATCTCTCCATCTACCGAGCACTAGATCTATTTTTAAATCCCCGAAACCATTAAGTTCACTACACTTGGCATTTAATGCTATGGTGCTAATGTGACCTCCATTATGTTTAAAAATTGGGGTTTCCCCTTCAATACTTATGATTCATATTTATTTTAGGTATAAAGTGGAACTTCAATCAAAAGTCTCGAGAATAAGTTGTTGGTTCAAATTTTAACTAACATGCCAATGAGTAGTAAGAAACATGCCAATGAGTAGTAAGCACCAAAATTCTTATTGCTCAAAAAGTGGCACTGACATGTTGCAGTTGAAGACGGCTTGTGGAGAAATAGTGAGGTTGCATATCCTATTTGTTAATGGAATATGATAATAAATTTTGATAAACATCTATGGGTTGGTGTAGTAACCATGCTTTATCAAAACTACATGAATCTATTCAAAAGAGTACATTGTGAAAGTATAGTGTATGATTTAATAAAAGATATTTTGGTGAGATATCCAACTACATTTCTTGGAATGCATGGTGAGAGAGACAGAGAGAGTCGACTTATTTTTTCGCAATGTATTGTGAGAGAGATCGAACCAATTGTGTTTCTTACAATGTATGGCATTGGAAAGAGCTATTGTTGTGCACTAGTGTTAATACCACTAGTTAGAGTGTGCATATAAATTTAGATTCCGTATACCATTGATCTATGGGTGTAGTGGTTCCTCATGGGTGTAGTGGCTTAAGAGTGTGTATGTTTTCCATACATTGATTAGGTTAATGGTTGCGGTCCATAACCATTTCTCAGTTTCCCATAACTAAGTTGTATTTCCAAGTTCCTAAGAAGCATGGCATCTTGTTCCACACTATTGTTTTAGTTAAGATTGTTGATGTTACTATAGTTCAGGTTGATGTAGTTGAGAATGTTGATTCAATTGATGGTGATATGCTTGAGGTTTTTTCTAAGGATTTTGTTGAGTAAGGGACACTTGATAATGTAATGTTATGGTTGAGTCTATATTGGCATTGCACATTGTTAAGATTATGTTGCTTGTATTGTAGGTTTTTGGAGATATCATTGAAATGAAGGATGTTGTTGTGACTTGTGAGTTCAGATGCATGTTGTTTCTACTACTTTATTGTAGAACCAACCAACGAGGTTTTTATCACTCCAAGAGTCTTTCCCTGACTGTAAAGGGAACGATCTTGGTAACTTCATCAAATGTTTAAATAAAGGTATAGAAAGAATGGATCAAAGATGAACACCTCGCAGAATCACTCTTCTACTCAAGACAAATTCAAATACATTAGGACAAAACAAGGCTATCAAAGGGTACTGATCAGATAACTTTTCAACTGAAGTTCCTGAAGAATGCTAACTATGAAAACAACATCACATATATTAAAAATACATGTGAAAGGTTGAATATAACTAGAAAATGACTTATGACTCTTTGTTTATTTATGCAGAGATAAGAAGAAAATTATCAATCATAAGATAAACAATGAAATGAACCCAAGGTCAAACTCACAGGTACAGAATAAGAAAATAAAAGGAAGGTCTAAACAATATCACATGACAAATGCTCATCATTCCATAATATATTCAAAGGTCTGAATCACAAAAGGAGTACATATGGATCTTCCATTTCCAAAGAACAGTCTCGAGGACTAAACCCCCTTCTTATCACTGTTGAGATAATTGGATTTATAGCCTTTACAATTGATAACTAAGATCCATAGAAGAAGGACCCAATAGCTAAAAATAGTTTATGATCTAATTTATTAGAAGATTATAGGATTAAGACCCTATTTTTAGGGTGTCAAACCCTATCATGATCTATGTTCTTTGTGATCCGGATTATTTTCAGCACGAAATGAGATCGGAAATATAATAAAGAAGTGCACAGAGATATCACAGGTGTTCAATAATATAATAGAAATGTATCAGAGATGCAACCATAAGCACAGATATATAGTAATACACGATTTCTATTAATGAAAGAAATGTACAGAGACTATAAAAATACAGAGTGGAAGACTCGCTAGAATGGTGGCAGCTTATCTCTGAGAAGAGATGTGACGGCTACTCGCATTCGCAAGAAGATGATTACAATGAGGCTCTGAAGGCACTTTTATAATAAACGGGAATGCCAAAACTCATAGACATCCAAAACGCTAACCCTAGGATATGAAGCGCCAAAAGTCATGTGGGCCCCGTTTGGGTAAGTTAGTACATCAACTTCCCGGGGTCGTAACTTTTGCATACGATCTCCGTTTTAGGAGTATGATAGCTCGTTGGAAAGGTATCATCGAGGAGATTCATTTTGGGGGATCAATCATGCATTTGGATATCATTGAGGAGTTATATCTTGAAAAACCTTCATTTAGGCCCTCAAAATGGCCCCGTAAGTTAAAACTGCTAAAAATAGTAAATTGCCAAAATTGTCAGAAAACTATTTTGAGCCAGTTGGAAAAGGTGGGTGGCCATCGATATCCACCTGTATCAATACTCCCTCCTTAGGAAGAAATTGTCTCCATTGCATTGAGTTCCCGAGGGAGAGAGAAAAGCGTTTGCTGGATCTGCATCTTGGTGAGTTGCTTGTCTTGCTAGAGACGTCGCGCTGCTCAATTTGTGGAAATCTATCACAAACCTGTTGAGGTTGAGGTTGTTCAACAAGTTGAGATACATGAGAGGACAATGTGCAGAAGGAATATTTACACTTTGTTGCAGCCTTGTTGACCTGCTTTTGTTGGATAGAAGGTGCTCAGGGCAGGGCTGTAGTGGTTGCAGTGTCTTTTTGTTCTCCTTTTGAACAGATTGTGAAGAAGCTGAATTTTGCAGTATGAGATACTACCTTGCGGCACTTTTTTTGTGGAACAACGGTCAGAACTACCTCTGGTATTCTGTAGAGATGACCCCCCAAAGTAACAATGACACTACGGGGTCGAGACTCATAAACAACATGGTGTTTCCACATATATGGTTGGCCCAAGAGAACATCACAGACATCCAGTGGGGCAACATCACATAATACCTCATCCCTGAAGGGTTGGATTCCATATGAAAATCGAAACTGTTGGTTGACATGGAGATCTCGTCCTTGCCGAAGCCAGCCGATGTTGTATGGTTGCAGGTGTGGCGTTGTCGAAAATCCCAACTGTTTGATGACCTCTGCTGAGATGAGGTTTTTCTGGCTTCCGCTATCAACAATAAAATGCAGCGGGGACCCCTTCACCCACATCTGTGAATGAAAAAGGTGCTCCCCCTCTTTAGGATCTTTTGTCTCTTCTGGTTGAATTGTTGTAGTCGCGACAATAGCAGTGGGGTCTGCGTCAGTGATCTGTCCTTTACCAGTATTTTCAAAATCAGATTCTGAATCAAGTTTCGGCTCCTTGTCTTTGATCTCGGCCACCAGTGACTGTTTTGAGAAACATTCATCAGTGTTGTGCCAGGGGATTTTGTGGAAATCACACCATTTTTCGGTGTCCTTCTTTGTCTTCCCGGGATCCTTCTTTTCCTGTGTCTTGGACTGGTTTTTGAGAGACTGTTTGTTAGGGTCGTCTTTGTCATACTTTGGTTGTTGCGGATTCGTAGACCCAAATTCCCATTTGTTCTGGTGCTTAAATTTCTTCTCAATTTTAACAACATATCGATAAGCAGCATCGAGTGATGAGATGTCCAGAAAATCCATTTCAGTCTGGATGTATCTATGTAGAGCCCCACGGTGTTTCAGAACCAAATGTCGCTCGGAGTCTTTGATACCCAACTTGGTGTGCAAGGTATGGAAGGTATTGGTGAACTCTGGAACTGCTTGGCTCCTCTCTTGCCGCAGTGTGGTCCATCTCATGTACTAGTCCTCATAGCTTCCAACAGGGTAA
>SNQJ01S0004255.1:35319-95883 GCA_010110895.2 Picea sitchensis
TTTTGAACATATTTTTTTAAATGTGTTTTTGTCTTCATTAAAAACAAATATATTTGTGAATATTTATTCCTTTCTCTTTATTTTTTTTTGTAATGTAAATTTAAGAAGCAAAAAAAGAGTTAGTAAATAAATTTTCAAGTGACCATTTAAGATCCAATTTTGTGTTTTTTATTTGTGTAGGGATTTTCAGTCAAGGCCACAGTTTCAATTAGGTCATAATTAGTTACAATTTAACGTTCATAATTTTTTTTTTCTTTAGGTAGCGTCACATTTTTTTAGCTGTTGATTTCAAGGTTTTTCTAAGCAACTATTTTATGTTTCAAGGCCATGCTTGAAAAAAGTTGTAATTTTGACCCGATTAGAAAACTTGGTCCTATCGATAGCTCCACTTTTTGATTTTGAGGTTGATTTTGAAGTTTTTTTGAGCAACCATTTGATCCTTTAAGCCCATGCTTGACCCGATTACAAATAATGGTGCTACCAGTAGCACCACCTTTTTATTTGGGGGTTGATTTTAAAGTTTTTTTGATCAACTATTTGATCATTTAAGCCCATGCTTGAAAAAAGTTGTAATTTTGACCCGATTACAAAAAATGGTGCTACTGGTAGCACCACTTTTTGATTTTGGGGTTGGTTTTCATGTTTTTTATGAAAAAATATGGGTTTTAAGGGCTAGAGTTATTGTTTTGAGGTCACAATTCTCATTAAGTTGGTAACTATGTTAGGAATTACTCCATTTCTAATGAGCATCCATAGTCCTGGTGGATATATTTACATGTCCCCATGATTAGTTGAATTTTCATTCATAATCATTTACCAATAAATATTTCTTTATCATTCACTTGATGGGGGAAAAGATGACCCTTTGCAATTAGGTGGGTATGATGTTTGTTTTCAGTGATAAGTTTATCGATTGACCATGCTTGATAAATAATAATATCCCCTTAAGTTATTTATCCCTAAATTTTTGACTTGTCACCTTTCATTATGATTCATTGATTTTATCATGAGTGGATGGAACATTGGTCATATCCAATCATAACAAGATTTATAATCATACCAATATTCATTGCAAGGTATCCAATCAGAGAAATAATACTAACAAGGTGTGCAATCATACCAATAATCATGATCATAACAAGGTATCTAGCACATATATACATCATCAATAATAATATGAAACCAATCAATGGAAAGGTGTCCAACATAGGTGCATACATATCATTAAATATCTCTTTAATAGGGAATCCACATATGCATTCATCATATGAGGGTGATCATATATATATGCATCATATGAGGTTCAATTCACATGCATGACATGCATGCATGTCAAGTGGCATGCAAGCATAAACAAGTGTCATGCATGCATAAAAAGTGTCATGCATGTCATGCAAACATGTCCAATTATAGGTTGAGTTGGCATGGCATGTAGTGCAAAGTCACCTAGGCAAGTTGGAGTTCAAGGTCAACATGCTAAATGTGTTCAAGTCAAAGTTTCAAATTTAGTTCAGTTTAGTTATAACTAAATCAGTGCTTCACTTTTAATTATAGATTAAAGAACCAAGTTAAGTTGTGGATACATGCAAGGCTTTGGTATATTTTAATCCACTCTTCCCCTCCTTTAAGTAAACAATCGATCCTCATTCTAAATAACTTTGTATAGGTTGCATATGAGTGAGAGAAGGCATGTGAATATCAGTAAAGTACTAGGGTGTATATCAATACACTTACTGGGTGCATATAAATCCACAATAGAGGCGCATATTAGTCCAGGACAACAGTTGTATCAGTATGAGATATGAGCATAAATATCAATCTAAGACAAAGGTGAGTAAATAGTTGTAACAACAATGTGCATAAGCCATATACCAAGTGTAACAATAGATGTAATAGGAACATGTATCATCCATATAACAGGTGTGACAACAGTTTTAACAGCAACCTGTAACATCCAGATAAGGCACATATATCATACCTGTAACCACAACAAATATCAATCATAAAGAGGTTGTTGTGACAATCTATCAAAGGTGCCTACAATAGATTTTTAATCTACAAGAATTCAGTTTGGGTTGAGTCATTGGAAATCTCTTTAAGAGAAGAGTTTCATGGTGGACATGTTGTAAGTCGTCAATCATTATCATTGCAATAAATGAATATTTGTTTGTTGGGGTTTTTCTCCCTGTATATGGTTTCGCCAGGGTACTTGTGGTGTTAATATGCATGTTATTTATTCTCTACGGTTTACATTGTTCAGTTTTGGTTATGCATCGTGAATATAGTTAAAAGTAAAGTCATATTTAAAACAATAGTAAGCATTGAAGTGCTTATTTCTCGCAAAGTGGCACTGACATGTTGGAGTTGAAGATAGCTTCTGGAGAACTAGTGAGGGTGTATATCCTATTTTTTAATGGAATATGATAATAAAGTTTTGATAAACATTTATGGGTTGGTGTAGTAACCATTTTTTCTCAAGACTACATGAATCTATTCAAAAGAGTTCATTGTGAGAGTATAGTGTATGATTTAATAAAAAATACTTTGGTGAGAAAGACGACTACATTACTTGCAATGTATGGTAAGTGAGAGAGAGCAAGTTGACTTGTTTGTTGGAAATGTATTGTGAGCGAGAGAGAACCAATTATGCTGCTTACAATGTATGGCATTGGCAAGAGCTATTGTTGTCATCTAGTGTTAATACCACTAGCTAGAGTGTGCATATAAATTTAGCTTTGTTATACCACTGATCTATGGTTGTATTCGTTCCTTGTGGGTGTAGTGTCTAAAGAGTGTGTATGTTTCCCATACCTTTATTAGGTTAATGGTTGTGACCCATAACCATTTCTCATCTTCCCATAACTGAGTTGTATTTCGAAGTGCCTATGAAGCATGACATCAAGTTCCACACTGTTGTTGTAGTTGAGCTTGTTGATGTTACTATATTTAAGGTTGTTGTAGTTGATAATGTCGATCCAATTGATGGTGATATGATCGAGGTTTTTTCCATGGAGTTTTTTAAGTTATGGCCACTTGATAATATAATGTTATGGTTGAGTCTATATTGGCATTGAACATTGATGAGATTATGTTTCTTGTATTGTAGGTTTTTGGAGATACCATTGAAATGAAGGATGTTGTTGTGACTTGTGTTGTTCATATGCATGTTGGTTCTACTAATTTGTTTTAGATCTGACCAATGAGGTTTATACCATAAAAATTCAAAACCTTGTCCAAGGAAATTTCAAAAACGGAATTTTCAAAACCTTGTCCAAGGAAGATGGGGACCAAAAATGGTTCACGGAGTCAAAAAAGGGGATGATGCGGGGCAGGGCCTGTGACTCTCATAGTTAGTATTATGAGGGGCGAACTAGAAAGCCCAAAGAAAACCTTAGATTTTTCCTTCTTAAGTTAATAACAATAATATACCAAGCAATATTTTGGGCCCATATGAAATATTTCCTTCCCGCAATTGTAACTTAGGTTTATATTTTTGTAATGTAATCAAGGATGATTTATTGTTAACATATATATTTTCATATCCATGGCATGTTGCTCCACTACTTATGAGCACCCATAGCCCTGACGGAATCACCCCAACACCATTGGAATTACTCCATTGCTAATGAGGATCCATAGTCCTCGTGGATATATTTACATTTCCCCGTGATTAGTTGAATTTTCATTCCTAATAATTTACCAATAAATATTTCTTTATCATACACTTGATGGGGGGAACATGAATCTTTTCAAGTAGGTGGGTATGATGTTGTTTTTTAGTGATAAGTTTTTCAATTGACCATGCCTGAGTGATAATAATATCCCCTTAAGTTATTTATCCCTAAATGTTCGACTTGTCACCTTTCGTTATGGTTCATTGATTTTATCATGAGTGGATGGAACATTGATCATATCCAATCATAACACTTAATCGTAACAAGATTTATAATCATACCATTAATCATGGAAAGGTATCCAATTATAGAAATAATAATAACAAGGTATGCAATCATATCAGTAATCACGATCATAGCAAGGTATCTACCACATGTATACATCTTCAATAATAAAATGAAACCAATCAATGGCAAGGTGTCCAACACAAGTGCATACATATCATTAAATATTTCTTTAATAAGGATTCCACATATGTGTGCATCATATGAGGTTGAATCATATATATGCATCATATGAGAGTCAATTGGCATGCATGGCATGTATGCATGTCAAGTGGCATGAAAGAATAAAAAAGTGTCATGCATGCATAGCAATTGTCATGCATGGAATGCATGCATATCATGCATGACATGAATACATGTGCAGTTATAGGATGAATTGGCATGACATGCAGTGCCAAGTCACCTAGGTGAATTGCAGTTTCAAGTCAACATGCTAAATATATTCAAGTCGAAGTTCCAAATTTAATTTAGTTTAGTTTAGTTTAGTTCTAACTAAGTCACTGCTTCAGTTCTAATTCGGGATTAAAGAGTTAAGTTTAGATGTGGATACATGCAGGGCATTGGGTTATTTTAAGCCACTCTTCTCCTCCTTTAAGTAAGAAGTCAACCCTCATTATAAATAACTATATACATGTTGCGTATGAGTGAGAGGAGGTAGGTGAATATCAGTCCAAAACTAGGGTGTATATCAGTACACTTACATGGTGCATATCATGCAACAATAGAGGCACATATCAGTTCATGAAAACACTTATATTAGTCCCATATATGAGCATAAATATCAATTGAAGACATAGGAGAATAAATGGGTGTAACAAAAGCTTTAAAAGCAGTGTGCATCAGCCATATACTAGGTGTAACAACAATGGTAACAACAACGTGCATCAACCATATAATAGGTGTAACAACAACGTGTAACAACCAGATAAGGTGCATATATAAGACTTGTAAGAACATTGAATATCAGTCATAAAGAGATTGTTGTGATAGTATTCAAAGGCACCTACAATAGAGTTATAATCATCAAAAAGTCAGTCCAGGTTAAGTCATTGGCAAGCTCTTCAAGAGCAGAGTTTCATGGTGGAAATGGTGTAAGTGGTCAATCATTATCTTTGCAATAAAGGAAGATTTGTTTGGTGGGTTTTTTTTCCCTGTATAGGGTTTTCCCAAGGTACTTTTGGTGTTAATATGCATTTTGGTTATTCTCTATGGTATACATTGTTCAGTTTTGGTTATGCATCATAAATATAAGTTAAAAGTACAATCATTTTAAAAGTGTAGTAAGCACTGAAATGATTATCTCTCACAAAGTGGCACTGACATGTTGTAGTTGAAGATGGATTATGGAGAAATATTGAGTGAGAATATCCTATTTGTTAATGGAAGATGATAATAAAGTTTTGATAAACATCTTTTGGTTGGTGTAGTAACCATGCTTTCTCAAGACTACATGAATCTATTTAGATGAGTTCATTATGAGAGTATAATGTACGATTTAATAAAAGATATTCCTGTGAAAGAGCCAACTACATTGCTTGCAATGTATGGTGAGGGATAGAGAGAGAGATGAATTCTTTTTTGGAAATGTATTGTGAGTGAGAGAGAACCAATTGTGTTTCTTACAATGTATGGCATTGGCAAGAGCTATTGTTGTGCACTAGTGTTAATACCACTAGCTAGAGTGTGCATATCGATTTATCTTCCTTACACCACTTATCTATGGGTGTAGTGATTCCTCATGGTTGTAGTGGCTAAAGAGTGTGTATTTTTCCCATACCTTGATTAGGTTAATGGTTGCGGCCCATAACCATTTCTCAGTTTCCCATGACTGAGTTGTATTTCCAAGTGCCTAAGAATCATGGCATCTTGTTCCACACTGTTGTTGTAGTTGAGCTTGTCGATGTTACTGCAGTTAAGGTTGTTGTATTTTAGAATGTTGATTCAATTGATGGTGATATGCTCGAGGTTGTTTCCATGGATTTTCTTGACTTAGGGACACTTGATAATAAAATGTTATGGTTGAGTATATATTGGCATTGCACATTGTTGATATTATGTTGCTTGTATTGTAGGTTTTTGGAGATATTGTTGAAATGAAGGATGTTGTTGTGATTTGTGTTGTTAATATGCATGATGATTCTACTACTTTTCTATAGCACTAAACAATGGGGTTTTTACCCCAAAATTTCAAAACCTTGTCCAAGGAAATTTCAAAAACGAAAAATTTCAAAACCTTGTCTGAGGAATATGGGGGCCAAAAGGGGTTCACAAATTCATAAAAGGGGATGATGGGGGAGAAGGCCTATGACTCTCTCAGTTAGTATTATGAGGGGGGAATTAAAAGGACCGAAGAAAACGTTAGATTGTTCATTTTTAACTTAATAAAAATAATATACCAAGGAATATCTATGTTTTTCCTTATTCCAAAACAACTTATGGTATACCAAGATACATTAAATTCATTTAAACTAAAAAAAAAAAACTAAATGAAATCATGTGGTACCAATTTTGGCATATCATTTTTATGTAGTTATCTCCTCTCTCATCCTCTGTTGCTCCATCCAATAAGGGAACTCTCACAGGTTAGTCTCCTCTATTCTTGGACAACAAGGGCACTCTCACATGTTAGTCTCCTCTGTGCTCGGCCAACAAGGGAACTCTCACATTCAGTCACTCCGCATTGGGTTATTATCTATATGGATTTCTCACTCTTTGAGGAGTTGGGGACTCTCACATCTGGTCAGTACTATATGTGTTGATGACCCAGAGATCCATTCCCACTAGTTAAACCTATCCTGGACTGAGAACAAACTTGAAGCCAAAATATCTCGTCAAAAGAAAAAAAAATGTGCAATTTGCATTCATGGTAGCTCCGTGTTTCTGAAACCCAAGAAGAAAATAAATAATCACCATCACTAATAAAAATTCACATTTGATCAAATTTTCTTTGTATTTCCAAGACATCGTTGTTTTCTTCGTAGAAACCACTAAAGTGCATTTCAACATTGGCCCCATTCACATTAATCATTCTATAGGCTTGTTGTTTGATTTTCGAATTGATTGTGTGAGTCATGTTTGATTCCAACAACCCTTCTAGACCATCAATGCATGCATCTAGTCTAACCATGTCAAATTTTAGTCCATACAAGCATAAATTGGAAAAATTTCAACATTGGACCCATTTACATTAATTATTTTATAGGCTTGTTGTTTGATTATCGAATTTCTTGTGTGAGTCATGTTTGAGTCTGGAAACCCTCCCATACCGTCATTGTATGTGTCTAGTCTAACCAGGTCAAATTTCATTCCATATAAGAAAAAATAAACAAACCAAATACATTGATATAATGGGAAATAACTATAAAAATGTCGGTGAATATATTTTCCTTTTTATATTTTAAACTAAAGGATAAATAGATTTCAATTTGCGTAAGATCAAGAAATTCATATCAATAATGATGTGTTGTTTTACTCATCTTACTGACCCCTTCCCATGATAACCTACCATAGTATTCTTCACATCATTCTATCTAATACTTTATCCAATCAATATTGTTTGCAATGTATAAATGTAGAGCATCGCACTCTCGACTGACTATATGAAAAAATAACAATTGAATATCAATAATTAGATATCATTAGAAAATTTTAATATAGTTGATGTAATAAAAATAAATGAATGAGTATGATAATATCAAATTGAAAAATTAAATGTATAATATATTAAATCTACAACATCTAATTACCTTTCATGGTCCTCATTCTACCTTTCCCCGATATGACCTCCCCTTCAAATTTTTTGATGGAGTCGAGCTTCCAAATCCGACACACATTCAAATTTTCTGCTGATTTAGGAATATATTGACTAATATACACCATGCATTGATATACCATATATCCCTACACTGTAGAACCCTCAATATGTGCTCTTTGGCACTTGAATAGTCGTTGGAAATGTTGAATTATGGGAATATAACGAAGAACTTTGTGAGGCACCTTTTTTGTTTTTTGATCTATTTGATATCTACTTTTTTTATTATATTCATGATAAAATGAGGCTAGATATATTCATTAATATCTAGCCTCATTCCTACCTATTCTTGCATCCTTGATTTCTAGAGCTTGGCCCCCATTGTTAAAGAACCAGACTACTAGTTATAAATCAAGTATCGATCCAATGGGAGATAGATCTGATATAGGATCATTATATGTTCACTCCATTTCTTGTTGTTCCTCATGTTGGAATAATATCATTTTATATATGGGCTACAAGTTCTATTATATAGGGTATATATGCATTTATATGATATTCAATTCTCGTGCTTATTTTCATCGTTCGTTCAGTCCATCCACAGCGAAAAGTAACATTGGAATGTTTCTCAGTTTATGAGTATTCAGGGGGGGATGGGGAGGAGGGAAATACAAAATGACATAAATCAAGTGATGGATCATATATATTTACCTTTACTCAATCAAACAATTTTGAATCCAGGTATTTTAACTACCCCAAACATTCCTTTGAACGAATTGGGAAAGACACTTCAATTTATGGCTTATATTTTACAGTACATGGTTCCATCGAATTTGCTTCATTAAAGGTTTGTGATTCAACTTTGATCATTACGGTCTGGTACCAAGATCTGGTCCTAGATGAGCTTACCTCATTTTAATGACGAGGATTGTGACCATGAACAAGGCTCCTTCTGTAGTGCTATTGATTTTACAAGCAAATGCATGAACCAAACCAAAATATGTAGTTGTTGTGGGATCATGTGCTATCACATAGGAATGCTTGTTATATATTCTTATAGTATTTTTCACGGAGCAGAGAAGTTAGTTCATGTTGATGTCTATTCTCCAGATGGCCCACCAGAACTAGAGGCTATTATTGATGCTATAAATAAACTTCGTGAACAGAAGGAGAGATTGATGGATATATGAGGACTGAGCTCCAACAAGAAAATAATACAATATTTAACAATAGATCATAGGTTTCATCATGTTAAATTCAATATTCATACTGGGAACTATGATAAAAAGTTATTACATCAATATTTTGAACCTCAATTAGAATATACTTTTGAAATATCCTTTGAAACGTTTAGATCTACTTCAACCCTCCATTTCTATTGAATAATACATCCCATTTCAGTTCGGATAGAATGGGATGAATAAATTCTGACTAGTATCGAAGCCCCTTATCCATTCAATTATTCCATATCCGAGAATATGGAAGAGGGGTGGATTAATGAATCAAAATATTTTATTGATGCATCGATAATCATATATATCCTTCACACGATACACGAGAACCAAAAGGAGGATTTGATTGATTTTATACTATATCTTATAATATATTATATTCCCACCGTAAAATCTTTCCCTCTGAGTTCTCGATCCTACTTTTTAATATGTATGGGAGTATCGGGATTCAATTGGAATGGAAAGCCAAGGACAATATAAGCAAATAAGAGGGAGAGAACACAATAGATTGATTCATTTATATATCTATTTTTATCAGGGTGTCTCTTTATGTACATATACATATGTATATATCAATATCCATGTATATGGATACATGGATATTGACATCTTGCCAGGAACCATATTTGAATTGGTGGCACACGGATTTTCATTCCTATGTTATACTAACTGAGTTATCATGGCTCTTCCCTATGGATCATCCTAGTACAAAGTTTTCACTTGTGTGAACTAAAAGTAAGGAAAAATTGAATTTTCCACTTTCAGTGAAAGATCTCCATTTTCCATATAAAATAATTCGAGTACTCGTACGAGTTGTACTATTCTTTCTTCTTTCCAACACTATTTTTTAATTTAATAAGGAGTTTCTATGTCTTGTCATATGTTGTGTCCCAAGAATAGCCTCAACAAGGAGTGACTTAGTAGTCTATTTGTTCTCGTAGACTATAGTCAGGCACAAACAGGGAACACGGGGAGAAATAAGGGTTAATTAATGGCTAAACGATGAATTAAGCCAAAAATCATAGGAAAAGTCACTTAATCCAAAGCCAATGGAGAAATAAAAGAAAAAATTGTTAGGGGGGGACTTAATTAATTACTCATTCTACTTAGGAGGAAAGGTGCATAGTTTGAGTGATTTCAACGACAAATTAGATTTTGATTTTGAGTTGAGAACAGGTTCCAGAGGAGGAAGTCGACCTCTTAGTTGTTTTGTGTATTTCTGGAGGAAACCACCACCCAGATTGGTTTCAGTGTTGGAAGAAACACCATATCCTATAAAAGATACCATCGAGGTATTTCACCATGCCATATCAGGAGTATACAGACCTAGTTCAGTCAGTGCACATTGCAACCAGTGAGGGAGCAGGGGTTTGAGAGATAGTTTTGTGTAGTTGGTCGAGATCAGGTCGGATCAAGTCAGATCCTTCTAAACCAGTTGAGAGGGAAATAAGGTGATTTATTTGAGATATCATTTGTCTGATTCTGAAGGAGGAAGCCACTAGGGTGCACTAGTTTGTAATTTAGGGTGAAGCTTCCAAAGAAGCACATTCAGGGATCCAGAGAGTTCACTAGTCCAAAACTAGAGAAACCCTTCTGACCCATTACAAATAATATAAGGGAGCTCATTTTGAGCCATAAATTTCCATATTTTGATGGTGGAATCACTCGGGTGCATTAGTTGTACATGAGAGGGGCGCAAACCCTTAGGGGGTCCCATCCGAGGTCCAGTTTCATCAGTAGTGGACCGATATTTAGTACAACAGTTACCAGGAAGAGTTGTAAATGTAGGGATCATCTTTTGGGATAGTTTCCAGGAAGATCAGATGAGCATTATTAGCAGGGAGAACTACCCAGACATTTGCAACAATTGTCGTGAGTATCTGAGATTGCATCAAGTCGATATGTTCATGCATGTTTTCGATTCTTCCCTATCTTCTGTATACGAGTATTTCTTGTTGTTTTGCATTGTATTCTAGAGACAAACAACTCTTATGATATCTAGCTGATGATTATTTCCTATATTTCCTACATGAACATTGTATTTCCGGCTATTATCCATAATACATGTTATTGACTAGTGTTGGTTCCTTTATTTCATATGCATCACATATTTTTCTCAAACACTTAATTATATGACACACACATGTGAAAATCACCAAGCATGTTAAAAAAGTAACCAAAATGCATCCAAAAACTCCCAAAGTATCATATCAGTGAGTCGAGACAACAATTTTATCAAAGTCTATCTAGATCCATTGGACTAGGGATATTCCATTATTGGGGACCTTGTTTAAAAATAATACACCTTCTGAAAAAATTACGAGGGCTCACTAGTAAAATACCCAAAAACATAAAGGATGCTATGAACTTCTCTTCTTCCAGGAAAATATCTCTCTATCATATCCGACTAGAAGAAAAACAGAAATTGCATTTTCATTACGGAATAACAGAGAAACAATCGTTGAATTGTGTTTGTATTGCTAGAACATCCAAAGGATCAACGGGACAAGTCCTATTGAAACTACTTGAAATGCATTCAAATAATATTATTTTTCAATTGGGTATGGCTCCCACCATTCCCGGTGCTAGACAATTAGTTAATCATGGACACATCTAGGTCAATGACCATATGGTACATATACCAAGTTACCCTTGCAAACCTCAAAATGTTATTACGATAAGATATCAAAAAATATTGAGAGCTATTATTAGGAAGAATCTAGGTCTATTACATGGGGATAAATTGCCAAATCATTTGAATTTTCATTTGTTACAATATAAATGATTAATCAATCAAATAATAGATAGTAAATGAATCAGTTTGAAAATTAATGAATTGTTGGTCGTAGAGTATTATTCCCATCAAGATTGAATCGAGAATGAAATAAAAAGGAGGGGTTGGGTTGTTGGATATATGAAAATTATGTTCTTCTCCCTTCTTATAGATGCAGACCCCCCACCACCTCTTGGGGTTCGTACAACATCTTGGTCTAAGGATCGTTCGAATTCAGGAGATGAATCGGATCTTGAGCCCCTGTTGAGGCCTCAAAACACTTATTCATAGGTCCATTACCTTTTTTCCCATGTGAAAATCAAAGTTGCGAGGGTCCTCATTCATCAACATAATCCTCCACATGATGTGTGTTGGATTTTGAGCTTTCCCCCATATGTCTTCTTTAAATGTTGATGGATATGTTCCTGCATGATAATCCTCAGGACAAAAGATTCATGGAATCCTTTCCATGAGCTCCTGCATTGTTTTCCCATGCTTCTAGATATCAACTTCATCCATCCAACTGACATACTCTTATGGATGATATTTCCACTTAACCATATATTCAAAATAATTTTTCCTCTTGGTCTCCTTAGCAATCCTATAGTCTAGAATCTTCTCTATATGTATATTATTTGTTGTGGGAATATGTTGCTTCCACTAAATCTCCTTCTAAACTTATGTTCCTCTTGTAACATCCATCTTGTAAGGGTACATGTCTTCTACATTGAATATTGGTGATATTACAACATCCTATGGAAATTCAATCTCATAACCATTTGCAACAAACTTTCTAAGGATCTTACTATTTTCCTTTTGGAAACCTTTCCAGTCTCATGTGTGCTAAGACTTGATCTCCCACTTCGAAATGAACCTCCCTTCTTTTTTGTTCTATTCATATTTTGTATTTTTCGTTGCTATCATGTAGTTGTCTCTTGATATGATCATGCAAAGTTTTCATCTCTACAGCAAATTATTCCACTCCCGCGCTTTAGAACTCATCTTGTCCCAAATTCCTCAACTCCAATATTCCTCTTGGATGAATTCCATGCATTATCCAAAATAGGATTTTACTAGTACTTCTGTTAGGTGAGTCATTATATGAAAACTCTTCTTGGGGCATAATTTGATCCCATTAGTTGTGAAGTTTAGTGACCAAAATCCTTAAGAAATTCCCTACAATTCGATTCACCACTTCAGTATATCCATCTGTATGAGGATGATATGTTGAATTGAAGGATATATTTGTTCCCAACCTTTTCCAGAATGTCCTCCAAAAGTGTCCCATGAATTTGGTATCTCTATTTGAGACTATACTTTTGGGTAACCCATGTAATCTCATGATCTCCATGAAAAACAAACTTTTTATATGAGTAGCATCATTGATTTTATGACATGGTAAAAGGTGTTCCATATTTGGAAATATTTCAACAATTACAAAGATTGAATCACTCCCACAATAAACCCAGAACAAAGGCCATGCTTATGGCATCCCACGATCTGTTTGGAATGTGCAATGGCTTATATAATCCAGTGTTTTGTTGTTTTCCTTTTGCATACTGGCAGATTATGCATCTTTACACAAATCTCTTCACATCAAATCTCATACCTAGCCAATGGTATGAAGAAATTAGTTGGGCATAAGTTTTATCGTGACCGAAGTGTCTAGCCAATCCTCCACTATGTTTTTCCTTCAATGAGTTGTCCCACATTGAAGATTTAGGGATACATAACTGACTTCCTTTGAATAATAGTCCATATTGGATAAGATATTCCATCCAATGATTTTTTTCACTTATAAATGGTTGTCACATACTTCATAAGCCTCTTTGAAATATGGATCTTCTCGATAGATCTCCTTAGGGTGTTCAAAACCTAAGGTCTCCACTTGAAATTCCTACAAAATTAAACATCTCCTGCTCAAAGCATATGCAAATTTGTTAGAACTACCACTAATATGCTTGATAACAAAAGTAAAATTCTACATCAATTCTACCCATTTAGCATGTCTCTGATTCAACTTCTCTTTCCTGGTTATAAACTATAAATCTTGGTTGTCTGAATACAAGACAAACTCCTTCAGGATAAGATAATGTCTCCATTTATTCAAGGCTTGAATCACAACATAAAACTCCTTATCATATGTGGAATAATTCTTCTTGGTGTCATTCATCTTCTCACTGAAATAAGTGATAGGATTATTTTCTTGACTTAAAATGCGCCAATGGATACTCCACTTGCATCACATTTAACTTGAAATGTCTTCCCAAAATATGGCAGAACCAAAATCAATTGTTTTGTTATCTTCTCTTTCAATATTCTAAATCCTTTTTCAACTTCCTCTGTCCAATTAAAATATATGTTTTGTTTATTTATGGTGTCTAGTATGGTTGCACAAATACTGTTGAAATTCCTGATGAATTTCTTGTAAAAAATCACCAACCCATGAAAACGTCTTACCTCGAACACATGTTTTGGAGAAGGCCGCTCTCTGATTTCCCTCACCTTCTCTAGATCCATCTTCAACTCATTCAAAGAGATCACAAACCCCATATATATAAGTTATGTCTTCATGAAAGAACAATTTTCTAGATTCACCATCTTTAAGTGCCTCAAATGTTCCTCTTCAGTCTTACTGAAAACTAGAATATCATCCAAATGCACAATCATACCAATAAAATATTTAAGTACTTCATTCATCAACCTCATAAACATACTTGGGGAATTTGTTAAGCCAAATGGAATAACTAACCACTCATACTTGATCCTTCATTCATTTTGAATGTTGTCTTCCATTCATCTCCATCTCCCATCCTTATCTAGTGATAACCACTCTTCAAGTCTATCTTGGAAAAATAATTTTCTCCACTCAAGAAATTTGTCAAATCATCCATTCTGGGTAAAGGAAATCTATACATGATGGTTATATTGTTGATGGATCTTGAATCTATGCACATTCTCCAACCTCCATATTTCTTTGGACTCAACACAGTTGGTACTATGCATGGGCTCAAAATCTCCCTAATCAAGCCTTTATCCAACAACTCTTGGACCTGATTCTTGACCTCTTCATTCTCTTGAGGTTTTAGCCTATACGCTTCTTTATTTGGAAAACTTTTTACTGGAATAAGTTCGATATGATGATTGATACTCCTGATGGGCGGTAAGGAGTGAGGTAACTCATCCACCACGATATCAACAAAATCATCCAACAACTCTTGGATTTCCACATGCAAATCATCCATAGAAGTGTTTGTAAGGATTTATCACAACAACAAAGTGCATTTCCCATTCTTTCTTGACTTCGTTCAAGAGTTCCTTCCCACTCATGAGAAGTATGATAGGACTATATTCTTCCTTGGCTCCTTTGTCTTCTATTGGAAACAACATATGCTTACACCCATTCTTCTCAAGGGTATACGTATTCTTTCTCCTGTCATGTATGACATTTATGTCACATTGCCACAGTCTTCCCAATAGAAAATGACAAACGTCCATATGTATGACATCACACTGAATTCCATCTTTATAACCTCTTATTTTAAATTCAACTTTGCATTGTCTACTTACCATGACTTGATGTCCTTTCTGCAACCACAATAACTTATACGAATTCATATGTACAATTGTCTTGAGATTTAAATTTTCCACCATCTCTCTTGATACCAAATTATTAGTATTCCCACTGTGTATGATTACTTTGCGTACCTAGTCTTTGGTCTTACAAGAAGTTCTAAACAGATTGGTCCTTTGGAAGGGTTCTCTTGCTTCTTTCTCTAGTTTTATGAAAAAATTCCTCATCATGAGGGATATTCCTTCTTCTACTGCTTATGCCTCCACATTCCTCTTCTGTGCTTAAAAAATGTGATCTTCTCCACCTCTTTTATTCTTCTCAAGACATGCCCAAGACATATGCCATGTCTTTCCATAGACATAACACTTCAATTCTCCTCCTCTACCTCTTCCTCTTCCTCTGGGAAAATAGTTTCTTCCACCAAAATTTCCTCCTCTAGAACTTACTCCTCTTTTTGTCTGGTTGTGATACTTCCCACCTTCTACTCTGGGCTTCTAGAATTTCTCTCGAACAATTCCTCTACCTTTGTTTTGACTCTTTCCTCTATTTCTCTGACTTTGTCTTTTGGCCAAATTTTCCTCTTCCTTCAGGGCTACCTGATAAGAATCCTCCATAGTATTTATTTTCATCATGTTGATCTCATCTTGAATCTCATATCTCATGCCATTAATATACCTAAAAACCTTTTCTTCATCATTTTCCCTATGTCGTGCTCTTATGTTCATTTTTTAGAACTCTTTGATGTACTACTTCACCAACAACCTTTTTTGGATAAGTTTCTACAACTTCCTAAACATATTGACCTGATATTCCTTGGGTATGAATTTATCTTTCAAATTAGCCACCATTCTATCCCAACTCTTAATCTTCAACTTACCTTTGCATATTTTTTCAGCTTGCAATTCATCCCATCATATCACTTCATGTCCCTTCAATATGGTCACAACATGCTTCACTTTCTTCTCCTCATCAATATCCTCATACTCAAAGTACTTATCCAATCAAGAATATCTTCAACATCTAAATTTTATTCATACATTGGGACTTCCATTTTTCCTCTAGCTCCCATTTTAACCACAACTCTCAATAATCGCTCTTCTACAGCTTGTTCTCTTGCATCTTTGTCTACTTCAACTTCTTCACTCTCAACTTCACTAATGTCACCAGCATCGGGTGCTCTTATTTGTGTCGTATCCATGGCATACAATATTGCATGAATTCATCTCATCTCTTCTTCCATAGTTGGATTTGCTACAGGTCTATCTCTGCATCTTCTCAGTGGCATGGTTCTAAGTTTTCTTTCAAACAAAGATTAATTCAGGTTTTGATACCACTTGATACAGGTGCCTCATCATCTCCTCGAGTCTCGGTGACCTCCTGTTCTAAGGATCATTCAAATCTGGGAGTTGAATCAGCTCTCAGACCCTAGTTGAGCCCTCCAAACACTTATTCATAGGTTTGTTACCTTTTTTACCACATGAAAATCAAATTTGCGAGGGTCTTGATTCATCAACAAAATCCTCCACGTGACTCCGGGACAAAACTCGTGGGCCAAACTTTCCTTTTTTCTCAATTTCAGGACTTCAGGATCCCGTGCTTCAGGAGCTCCAACAACAACACACAACGTTCCTCTTGAGTGTCAAATTCATGTATCTCCAAACAATGGATGGGATCAACGGTCCACGACACCCACTATAGTCTTACAGTTGGAAAGAACTTAATAATTTCATGCTTCAGAGGTTTTTGAAGCACCACACTTCAAATTCCCCAGGGTTCCCAACATGAGAACTCGTAAAGTGTCACAATCGATGGTCCACGTGTCCTAGTGGATGGATGGCTCGAATATGTTCCAGGTTTTGAGACTTTAGGTGTCTTCACAGCACAACCCCTTACAACTTCTAAACTCTGAACTAGCAGAGGTCATATCTTCTCTCCACGTGTCCCTCTTTGACCAACGATCGATGTTAACTATGACCTTTAGGCCTTCAGGAGTTCTCGACTCCAAACAATTTTTACCTTGATCCTTTTAGAGTGCCAAGCCTCTGAACTACTAGATCTAGTGCCATGTGTCCTCCTCTGATAAACAATTAGGAATTACTCTACGCTACTCCTCCAGATCTGATAGTCACAAGAGATCTCGACCTTTCGCGACATGATCTTTTCCACTCGACCATCAAATGGGATAAAACTATCCCTTCAAGGAAACTGTGTCCACTATTTCTCCTAAGCTTGATCGCTTGAAGTGATTCAATCCTCTGGCGCACTCCTTGCGTCCTATGAACTTATGAAAGGATTTAGACTTAGAGTTTTTTCGAAAAATATCCCTACGCATTCCTTGTGTTTGTCTTCCTTGAGCCTTCCTCAACACTTTGAATAAGTGTCGGCCCAATGCACACATTTCACGGGTCTTCTCGGTTTCTATACTCTGTTGAGTATATGTTCTCTCCTTGAACTTTCTCCTGTAGAGCTTCACGCTAACTCATGTGAGCTCCTGATTCTAACATGACTCTGCCTTCGCACTCCTTGCGGCATTGTGCACTCCTTACACTACATTTTTAGAAGAGAGACAATTGAAATTTATGGAACATCAAAGGTTCACACACTTAATCATGAAATTCACACTGAGGCACATAAAACATAGAAAACAAAACTTATCATAACATGTACTCAATGAACTTAGAGACAAACAACACCATACATTTGGAATCAAACCTCTCAGGTTATATTCATTCAAAAAATATGTACATGAATACTTACAACTCTCTGCTCCTTCTCCACAACTCTCAACAACAACAAGTAAAGTTCAACAACCTTAACAATAATATTCAACAACCTTAACAATAAGATTCAACAACCTCATTTGGGCATAGATTACATATATTTATACATGAGGGGATTCTCGAGCCTTCCCTCCAACCTACTCAAATGCTATCCTATCACAATTAAGACATTCTCCTACTTATCCCTATTACAATAAATGGAAATTATGCTCAGATATGAGATGATGCTCAATATCTATAAAATCATGTCTCTCATTAAATAAAATACAATCTCCTTGATTTTTTTACAATGATTCCAACCTCAAAACATTAAAAGGTCTTTAATTGCAATGCTTTCAAAAAATTTAAGCTGACACCCTCCTTGGGATCAGAACCAATTTGAAAAATGCGCACAGGATGTTGAGTTTTCCTCCATGTCTTCTTTGAATACTAATGGTGATGCCCTTGAATCACTTACTGGATTAAATCTAGTAACTTCTCAAGTAGAGGATCAACATCGTGAATATCATCCTATTTGTCCTTATCCATTGGAGATAATGTGTCTTGGATCAATCTATGTATCTCATCTTCATGATTTGTATCGATAACATTATCTTCGTCCATATCATCATTAAGAACTCTCTGGCGGTCGACATTTTGGGGGCATTGTCTTTATATTTACAAACAATGTATTAAAATTAGTGTGTATAGAACATATATTAAAATGATAAAACATTTGACAAATACATGACATGATCACTATTACAAAGAATACATTATATATTGAATAATGTGTTACCAAGCGATGACATTCATAACCCCTTTCAGCGTGTCCCTTCTCCCTACAATTTTTTTCAGTTGTTGTTATTAAAATTCTTCTTGTTTGCAATCCTCTACAATCAATGCAAGGGAAATAACATTTTACATCGCCCTTAACCTCCAATGCTACTCTAAATTGAGAAATCCTCCTTGCATTTTCATTCATAGTATATTAATTTGACATGGTAATTGCCTATAAGAACCAAATAAATATTTTAAAAAATAAATTTTGTTAAAATACTAACCTTGCAAGTCTAAAATACGAGCTATGTAGATCAAGAATTGGATGTGTTAAACCAATACGTGAAATAAAAAATCAGATCTCAAGCAATCACCAGCAAAATTGTCGCAACTATAGCAAATTTGTCAAAATTTGTGTTAAGCACATGTATTTATAGTTCCATTCTCGTCGATAAAGAAACGAAAATAAATGAGTTGACCCCGAAAAAATTCAATACTTATTGCATTGCACGTGTGTTTCACACATGTGGTACAAGTGTTGATATAGCGATGAAAAATCATGGATATATAAAAGGTTTTCAGAAACTGTTGCTATAGTGACGAGCGTCGGGCCAAAACCAACACTAAAATAAAAGAAAGCCAAAATTTAATTCATTTTTCCACGAATTATAAAAACGTGGAAATATTTCATCACATTTTGGGCCCATATGTACTAGTGATTAAGTACCAATATACCATGATACTTATGTAAATGGAGGAAACCAAAAGGGAGTGGTGTCTCCTACTAATATTATGGTTGAATGGTTGTAGGAAGAATATGGTTTCTTAAATGACCTTAAATGATCATTGTTCATGTATCTACAAACACTTGTCCAAGTACACACTCATAAAAATTTCAGCAACAACATCCTAGGAAAGGTTTCCATTGAACTATTTCACCTAAAATGCCACCTTCAAACATAGGAAACCTTCCTCATTGTTCAACATGAATGAAATTAGTGATGGAGGATTTCTAGTGCCTCATTTCAATATGACATAAGTCATTCTAGTTGAAAGTATAGTGCAACTTTTCCCCACAATATGTTGTCATCCAACTGACTCCATGCCATATTCAAGTTGACATCCATTCTAATAAAACATCCCAAACATGGAAAAAGATTTAAAAAATTTAAACAAAAAATTAAAAATTCAACACAACCTAAACTCTATAGTTAATGACATTTGATTCCATTGAAAGAACCAAAACCTTCCTCCACCTCAAATGATGTGAGTGAATCAAAACCTGGTTTTCTACCCTAGTACATCTATCCTTTGGATGAAGTATTCATTAGTCTTATTCTCACACTACTTCACATCCAAACGATCACAATGACACATATGCACATATGACCAACATTCTTGGATATCAAACAAGTGGATTAAGTATCATAATGAAACAATCATGCAAATATAAAAAATATGTTCTTCAAAAAAAGATGTTTCAGATTTATCTTTGTGAGGCTTTGGTTAATTACCTTTACATTCAATGTATGCTCGAGGCAACACAACAATTTGGATTATAAATTATCAAAACAAAAAATGCCATAAACAAATATGGTCACTATGAATTACGCCTTACATGATTTTGGGTTATTCATACGCATCGAATTACGGGAATATATTAAATTTGAAACTAAAATTTAGAAAATAAAACTTATGGAAAAACATAAAAGATGCTCGTAAATAAATTTTGCTATCATTCATCCCATGTAAACATCCGTAAAACCACATTTTAAAAATTGTTTTATTTATATAATTTTGTTATTTTAATGCACTCAAAAAGTTGAGAGGTAGGACTACCTTGTCAAAATTAAGTAAGTAATATTTTTATGGATAATACATAACATTATACAAGCAACCATGTTATCATGATTTTATGATAATGTGAAATTATAAGGGAGTGGTGTTTCTTGCTAATATAATGGTTAATTGGTAGCAATGTAAGCATTTTTAATGTTTTCCTTCTCGAGAGGACATGTTTTTCCATCATGTGTTTGTGAAACAACAATTGGATATATCTAGCACAACCACTTTGATAATGTGGTTGAGATACGCCGATAGACACCATATCAACCACTCTACAAACCTTCGTCTCCTCCACAACAACACATAAGAAACCTTTGGCTCCTCCACAACATGGAAAACTCCTTTAGAACTATATTTGTGTGTGTCAACCATAGATCTATATAATTCCACCTCTGAATGATATTAATTGGCCAAGCATACACTAGCCACCGAATGGAATTGATATACGCTCGTTGGGTTCAGAAAGATGCATTCGAAGTCGATTACATGATAAAAAATAGGTTAAATAAATTCTTTCAAAGATCATTATACAGTAATAGTTGTGAGTAGATGAAGCGAATGAGGCATTAGATGACATCTGTTAAGGGAAGTTGAAAGGTATCTAGTAAAAAAAACCTAAACAAAACAACATAAATGCAGTAAAAAGGACAAATCACAATAAACATGAGTAATCATGTTAATCACTCAGATGTGTCAATCAACTAGCCACCATAGTAAATTTTGAATATGATTAAGTAAAAGTAAACAAATAAACCTGTAAATTGACGTCTTTATAATAGTGAGGAAGTTAGTGGTTGAAATCACAACCATTGATTTATTGGGATGACTAAGAATATTCCATCAATATTTAATCATGTCCATACAAAACTGATTCAACACTAAAAACCTATTAAATGTGCTCATTGTCAATAGGTATACACCTTTCGACGTATATGTGTGGCAGCTTGGAATTGCTTATATGATAGTGAAATCTCTTCTCCTCTTGTGTCTTATTCCACTTTCGTTATGAGGTTTGATCCATAACATCATATAAGTACCAACATTGAATGGTACTTATACAAATCGGGACAATGAAATATCCTCTCATTTTGTGTCTTATTCCATGTGATTATGAGGTTTGATCAATAACATCATAAAAATATCAACATACGAGGATATTTATAGGATATCTATGTAAAGGGAAATAACCACAAATGAGTCTTATCTCCTACTAATATTATGGTTGAGTAGTTACATCATGCATATGATTACTTACATGAACTTACATAATCATTGTCCATGTATCCTCAAACACTTACACACATCATTGCCCATGTATCCTCAAACACTTACATATTCATTGTCCATGTGATTATGAAATTTGATCTATAAAAATATCAACATACGAGGATATTTATAGGATATCTATGTAAAGGGAAGTAACCACAAATGAGTCTTGTCTCTTACTAATATTATGGTTAAGTAGTTACATCATGCATATGACTACTTACATGAACTTACATAATCATTATCCATGTATCCTCAAACACTTAGTCACCCATCAAACTCTCAACAATGTAGTCCTCGAAAAAGTTTGCAATAAACTATTTCACCTCAACCTTCCTCTTTTATTCAACATAACAATACTTAAAGTAACACTTTCAAACATAACATTAACATAGGAAACCTTCGTCCTTTATTCAACATGAACAAAGTTAGGGATGAAGGGTTTCTAGACCTCCTTTCAACATCATACAAGTTTATTCTAGTGAAGAGTATAGTGCATTAAGTGGACATTGAACCTACTCAATTCCATTTTTATGTTGGCGTCTAATTTAGCCAAACATTTTAGACAAAAGTTTCTAAGATGTGACTCTAAAGTTGGTGACATCTTCATATGAAGGAACCAAAACCTTTCTCAAACTCAAAGATGCTTTTGAGTGCCAACCTATTATTCTACATTTGAGAAAATATTTGTGTCCGTTCTACCAACCCTAAGAAAGGAAATTTAGTGTCGATGATTCACATAAACCTTGTGTGAATTCTCCTAACAATCTTTGACCAAAAAGAAAGACGTCAAAAATAAGCTACCATATAGCTGACAATATATCAAATTGAGATGCACGAACTTAATGTGTATGATAAAATCCCATAACTATATTTTCACATCAAACAAAAGTAGCTAAATACGAAATTGGTTCAGATCTACATCTATAAACGTGAATGAATGCATTCACATACTTATCATCCGAAACTACATTCCTTTTTGTTGTTCATTTTTCCTGAGATGATGGCATCCTGCAGTTTCTCAGCCCACCACTTCAACAAGATACTAGGGTTAATTGAGTATGCTGCAAAAACTTCTTTCCAAATAATGTAAATGCGTCTCTGATTAACCAAAGGTATGGTTTCAGCTACATCAATCATTCCCCTCTGCAATACCTCCAATCTCTCCTTCAAACCATGGCTCAGGAAAGTCATGTTGAATACCATCGTATCAGCCCATCTCTCTAAAAATGAAACTCGAAGTGATGCAGTAGTAATTATCTTCCCACTCCCTAAAGCTTTCAGAAACTGATCAATTAAAATTTGTATTTTCACTTTCCTACTCACGTCAGTGAATCTTACAGCTTGACGAAGGCGCCCATCTTCACAAAACATTTTAAAAACCATCTCGAACAGTTTTCCGTCACAACGTTGAATCACCTCAATCAGCCACAGTAGAACAGACCAGGCAACCTCACTGTTATAATTTTCTTCCTTGATGACGCTGAATTCATTGGTTTTAATACGTTGTACAATGGCCGCAAATTCTTCCAAGATTGCAGACCTGCATGTATCTGCAGCAACCAAATGTGAGGATGCATTTGCTGCCTCAAAGTAGCTTACAATATATTCCTCCACTTTCCCACGAGGTAGATAATACTTCCATCGATTGGAAAACGCTGACAACATTTCTTGTAAAGACTGTTTCAGTATATCTAAATGTTTGCAATCCGAATTGTCTCCGTGACTCATACCAAGTCTGGCAGCTAAATCCGGCAAAATATTTATCTGTAAAGATGATAGCATGTATCGAAGTTTAGATTCTTGTTCTGGACTCCAACGAACAGCGTCTAAATATTGCATACATTCCTCGATACCCTTCTGAAACAGCATTTCAGAAGCAACGGGTAGAAGAGCCAAGGCTTCATCCACATCGGAGAAAAAAAAGCGCTTGTTCGCCTGGCAAGAATACATGAGTTGGAAATATTTAACATAAATCTCCGCGTTCTGAGACATGGTTAAATGGATTTCAAGAGGCCGCTCATCGGGAGAACACCGATCAGAAAGCTTTTGTTCACAAAACTCGGAGTTTTTCAAAATGTGGGAATGAAGATAAAGAGGAGATCCTTCATTCCGTGCTCCATCCTGACCTATCACCTGTAATTGCAATTTTACGTCAGCTGTTTTCTGGTCTCCGAATTGAAACACCTGATTGATCATTGTTTCTTCGTCTTTCTCGACTTACAAAATGCTCGCCAATGAAACTTCTCAAGATGCAGAGTATCCGTGAATTATAACCCTAAACCTAACCAACACGTCAAACTTTGAAACGCTGGTTTTCAACCTATATACATGTCTATTTATACATAGGTTTCAACGCTGGTTTATTTATACATGTCTACTCTACCATATGATGCACAGGTCGGCTTATTTGTCTATAGATCTTTATTGTAATCGTGTGGCCGTAAACATATGTTGACTTTCGGCTATCAAGTCTTCCATGTATAATAAAATTCCCAAAGGTTTGCAACGTGAGTTATTGTGGTGTGTTAAAATATTGTGGTCTGTTAAATTCACAAATGCTACATAATTGAAAAAGAGACCAAGAAGACTATTGCTGCTCTTGGTGTGTCATCATGGAGTGTTCAAATTGTTTCACATTGGATAACAAACACAACATGCATTGACACATAAGGGTAAGGGTGCATTCTAGACATTAGTACACTTTGGTATCAATGGTATGGGCATGTTATTTTGACCCCTTTCTGAGTTATCTTGATATAATTTGGTAGATGGACTTCCTAGCATCTAGTAGCAGATGCAAGGTGTATGATCTGGATTTTATGAGCAGAACAAAATGATTACAAATTATTAACACGTGCTTAACACAAAATAACAATACAATCAAACTAGTTTTTTATTCAATAAGGAAATAAGCCACTGAAACTTATGTGGCACCCGATGTTGATCATGGCGTTGCTTGTACTTGTCATTGGACTTCTGTAGGATATCCTGAACCTGTTGACGGATGTGTTGGATCCTCTCAATGAACCGGGTGACTTTGTCAGCTTCAGTTGGAGCAAGAGATGAGTCGGTCGAGGTGACCGTAAGGGGAAGTGAAACATCTATGGGACCCAATGGTTGAAATCTCAACCCCACCTGAAAGGGGATGTGGTTGGTTGAGCTATGCAGGGATCAGTTGTAGCTATGTTGGACAAAGGGAAGGCTCTCATCCCATGTCGGAGGGTTCTTTGAATTATACATGTGAAGGATATGCAAAATCATTCGATTTATGACCTCGGTTTGGCCATCTCACTGGGGGTGCAAAACCGTGGATTTGGTGAGCTTGGTGTCCAGCAATGATGAGAGGCTTGGCCAGAATGTGTTGATAAATCGACTATCCCGATCTGAGACAATGGTTTGTGGGATTCCAAAATGTACCGAGACTCGTTCAAAGAAGAGCTTGGCAGTGGCCTCTGTTGTAATATTCTTCTTGCAAGCAACCAAAATTGCCATCTTAGAAAAACGATCAACAACCACAAAAACATAGTCATTTCCACGCTTGGTGGATGGGAGACCCGACATGTAGTCCATTGAGATGGATTCCCATGGCCTGTGAGGAATAGGAAGAGGGGTGTAAAGGTTGTGTTTCTTAGTGGTCGGTTTGGCAATAGCACAAGCAGTGCAGGACCTGATATACTTGTTGACCTGTTTCAGCCAGTAGAAATGTTTTTGTAGCATTTCCACTATCATTTTGATGCCCAAGTGTCCTGCCACCCGACTGTAGTGGGCTTCCTAGATTAGCTTCGCTCGCTCACTTGATGGAACACAGATATGGCCCAGACGACACAACCACCCATCTTGAAGATGGAAATTATCGACAATCGCGTTTGCACCCAACATTTGGTAGATGGTGGCGAAGTCTGGGTCTGTCTCATAGAGTTGGGGGCATCCAAAGGTCTCATGGCCGTAGGAGCCTAGAACTATGGTGAGTGTCACGACTGGCAGTCTGCTGAGACAATCAGTGACGCGATTGGTGCTTCATTTTTTATACTTGATGTTGAGGTGGAATTGTTGCAAGTATGTGGACCACTTTTGATGGTGATCATTCTGCAATTTTTCTTGTGTCTACATGAACTGCAGTGGCTTATGATCAGTGTGGATGATTGTCTCCTTCCAAAGAATGTAATGTATCCACTGGCGGCAGGCTTGCACAATGGAGTACATTTATTTGTCATAAGTAGGGTACTTACAGACAACATCTCATAGTGTATCACTATGATAGGCCACGGGGTGGTCGTGCTGAGTGAGAACGATGCCCACCGCATAGTCTGAAGCATCTATCTCGATCTCAAAGGGTTGTTGCAGGTATGATAGTGAAAGTACTGGGGTTGAGCACAAGTGTTGCTTCAAATTGTTGAATGCTTGTTGTTGGGACCGGCCCCATGCAAATTTCGCCTTACCACTACCCCTGGTTATTTGGGTGAGGGCCCACGCAATATGGAAGAATCCCAACACGAACCTACGGTAGAAATTGGCAAGCCCCAAGAAGCTCTGAAGCTCAGTGAGTGTGGTTTGGGCTGGCCACTCCCGAATGACTTGGATCTTGGCTGGATCCAGATGTACGCCATGCTAAACAATTATTTAGCCTAGGTAATGGACCCTGTCCATGTCGATGGAGAATTTTTCCAAGTTGGCATATAGCTTGTGCTGTCGTAGGGTGTGGAGAACCTATTGAATATGTTGAAAGTGTTCGGCCCAAGTCTTGTGGTAAATGAGAATGTCATCTAAATACACCACTACAAAAGTATTGATGAATGGTCACAGGATATTGTCCATCATCCTCATCAAAGTGGCTAGAGCATTTGTCAAACCAAAGGGCATGACCAACCATTCAAAAAGGCCTTCCTTTGACTTGAAGGTGGTTCTCTATACATCTATTTTTTCTATCGAGACCTAGTGGTAGCTAGACTTTAGATCAATTTTACTGAAGTATTTCCCCCCCATGAGTTGATCAAGGAGTTTGTCGATTCAGGGAATCGGTTACCGGTTTCTGACTGTGATTTTATTCAGAGACCGGTAATCAATGCAGACTCACTAGGTTCCATCTTTCTTCTGTACCATCACGATTGGGCTCCCTTAAGGTGATGAATTGGGCCGGATGTTCCCCTTGTTTAGCAGTTCTTGAATCTGTCGCTTGATCTCCTCATCCTTTACCAGAGAGCGACGATAGACTGGCCCATTGGGTAGTGGTGCATCGGGGGTCAAATCGATGGGGTGCTTGACCTGGCAGTGCAAAGGTACCCCGGTAGGTGAGGAGACGATATCTGAGTATTATTCCATGACCTTATCTACTTGCTTCTGCTGTGTGGAGAGGTCGGCCGCAGAGACCCAAGATGTGGCTGTGATCTTTCGCTTATTCTGAGAGCCAATCACGAAGAAGACAAACTTCCCCATCTGAGAGATGACCTTCCTGCATTTCTTAGCAGAGATCAAGGAAATAGCACTAGGTGGAACTGCCTCGAGTATCTTGTACAATTTCCTATTCAAAGTAATAATAACACTACGAGGCCTAGACTCATATACAACATGACGTTTCTATAAATAAGGTTGGCCCAAAAGAACATCACAAACTTCGAGAGGAGCAACATCACACAATACCTCATCTTTGAAGGGATTGATGTTGTATAACAGTTGGCATTGTTGGCTATCACAGAGATCACTTCCTTGGCGGAGCCATCCAATGGTGTAGGGTTGTGGGTGCGATGTTGTCGGTAGGGCCAACCGCTTGACGACCTTTACTGAGATGAGATTCTTCTGTCTACCTCTATCCATGATGAAGTGCAACGAGGTGCCTTTTACCCACATCTATGAATGGAAGAGGCATTCTCCTTCTTCTGGATCGTCTGGTTCACCAGGTTGGAGCTTCGTGGTAGAAATGGTGAAACTGGGTTCCACGTCAATGATCTGTCTTCCCCTTTCTGTTTTAGGCTTTCACTTCGGCGACCATCAACTGCTTTGAGCGACAATCAGCAGTGTTATGCCAAGGGCTCTTATGGAAGTCACACCACTTCCCAATATCTTTCTTTGTCTTTTTTATGTCCTTCTTTGATTGTGTTTTCGACTGGTTGTCCTCATACTTTCCATATTTTCTCTCTCCTTTGTTCCATGGGTTGGAGCCACCCTTTCCTGGATTTTGTTGTGAGGAGTTCCCAAGCCCAAATTGTTGCGTCTTTTGTTTGAGCTTCTGCTCGATTTTGACGAAATATCGGTAGGTCGTGCCCAAGGATGATATGTCCAAAAATTCCATTTCATTATGGATGTATCTATGTAGAGCGCCATGATACTTGAGCACTAGATCTCGCTCTGAATCTTTGATAACCATCTTGGTGCGCAAGGTATGAAATATATTTGTGAAATATGTCACTGCTTGGTCTTTTTCTTGCCGCAGTGTGGTCCATTTGGTATACAAGTCATCATAACTTATGACAGGGTAGTATTGTTCCTTAATAACATCCTTGAAGGATTTCCAGGTGGTCGTGACTGTAAATAATGAGGGTTCCTTTGTTTCCTTTTTCTCACAGAAATTTTCCCACCAATCTTTGACATGGGGAACGACTTTGAGGAGCGCAAAAGTAATATTTTCACTATTCAAAAAGTTATGGACAAAAAAATACCCTTCTAGTAGATTCAACTACTTGTTTACAACATCTAGGTCTATCTGACCTTCAAATATAGGAATATCGAAGTTTATTTGTACCTTGAAGAGGGTGGCACCTCCGCTCGAAGAATATGCGTCGCTTGTAAGTAGTCGTAGAAGGATTTGCGTGAAACTATCCATCATCTCGTTCCTTTTTTGCATGAGGGATTCCTCAATAAACAGTTTGAAAGGATCTCTTGTCCTATAATATTTCTTTTCTCTTGCCATGAGAGGTCGCTTGGGCGTGTGAGAGATTTTTTCCTCAAGAGAAACAAGCTCGAGACGCAACTCTTTGTACACCGACCTCGTTGGGGACATGCATTAAGATGACAAGGAGTACATTGTTGTGATAACATTGATCTGGATTTTATGAGCAGAACGAAATGACTACAGATTATTAACAGGTGCTTAACACAAAATAACATAGATACAGTAAAACTGATTTTCTATTCAATAAGGAAATAAGTTGAAACTGTAAAATCCAGTAGAAACAAACTTGCTGGAATGGTGGCATCTTATCTCTTAGAAGAGATGTGACGACTGTGCTCATTCGCAAGAAGATCATTACAATGAGGCTCTGAATGCATTTTTACAATAAACATGAATGCCAAAAACCCAGCCATAGGAGATGAGGCACCAAAAGTCATGTGGGCCCTGTCTAGGTAAGTTAGTACATCAAATTCAAGGGGTCGTAACTTTTGCATACGATCTTCATTTTAGGTGTATGATAGCTTCTTGGAAAAGTATTGTCGAGGAGATTCATTTTAGGGTCTCAATCATGTTTTTATATATCAACGAGAATATTGATCCCAAAAAACCTTCATTTAGGCCCTCAAAATGGCCCTCGATGTTAAAACTGCTAAAAATAGTAAATTGCCAAAATTGTCAGAAAATTGTTTTGACCTAGATCAGTGTATGTGGATATTTTCAGGTAGGTAATAAACATAAAGTACCATTTAGTGAAGGATAATCTTAGAGAGCATAGAAATTGCTTAAGCTAGTTCATGCATGCATTTTTGGACCAATGAACATATGAAGTGTTTAATGAATTTCAAAAGTTTAAAGAATTAGTAGAAAACGAGTCACGGTGTCCCATTACCACTCTCAAGTTTGACAATGAAAATGAATTATATTCAAAATAATTCAATAACTTTTGTGCTAAACATGGAATCAAAATACAGTTCACTACCCCCTATGCTCCACAACAGAATGAACCACTGACCCGAATTTTATGAGAAGAACAAAATGAGCACAGATTATTATTATTATTAACATAGATACACAATGAACAATAACAAATATACTGTAAAATTGTCTTCTAATGAATAAATAAACATGTTGAAACTGTAAAATGCATATTGAAAATAAGATTTCTAGAATGGTGGCAACTTATCTATGAGAAGAGATGTGACGGTTATGCTCATTAGCAAGAACATGAGTAGAATGAGGCTCTGAAAGAATTTTTACAATAAACACTAATTCCAAAACCATAGACATTCGAAAACCTAACCCTAGGAGATGAAGCTCCAAAAGTCATGTGGGCCTCGTTGGGGTAAGTTGGTACATCAACTTCCCGAGGTCGTAACTTTTGCATGCAATATCCGTTTTAGGCGCACGATAGCCCATTAGAAAGGTATATATGAGGAATACACATGATTCCATAAAAATATGACTTTTTCTATAGTTTTACTATGGAAAGAACTAAAAACATTGATTATGGCCTCAAAATGACCATATATGTTCAAGACCCGAAAACTAGGAAAAAACTGCCAAGATAAGCCTGTTGGAATAGGTGGGTGGCCATCGATATCCACCTGGATAAAGGGTACCATATGTATGTATAAAGAAAAATATAAAATATTATGACAAATACGAGTGGAAGAACAAAATATAGAGAATAATAACATCAACAATGATACCTTTATTGATAGAAAGCCAAGTTCACTTGCCTCTTCGAGGGGGAAACCTCCAACAAAGTAGAAATATACTACAATAATTCTCAAGACAATACTTTACTATGACTTATACTCCTATTTATACTAATTCTATCTTCTAAAAAAGAACATTCTAGACAAAGATCTTTTTAGAAGCGGAAGCTTCTATTAAGTCTTCTTACATTAGGCTTGTTCACATTATTATATAGGTATTATTTACTGATGTTGTCCTTTATTGCATAGAAAACATATTATTCTACCTACATGAGGGGTTAGGGAGGTTGGTTCCTTAATATATATTAAACTTATTCTAATGAAGGAGAAGGTTGTTGATGCACTAAGTAGAAGAGTACATGCAATACATGTTGCAACCCTTAATATGCGAAAATTTGATTTGAGGAACAAAATTGTTCAGGTTGTTACCTTTGATGAGCATTATCTTTAGATAAAAGAGAAATTACAATAAGAGAATGTACAATGGAAGTATGAGGGTTATAATTTGAAGATAATGGTATTCTTATGCATAAAAATAGAGTTTATGTCCCTAATTCTTATGAATAGGAAGCTTGTATTAAAAAAAATGCATAATGTTCCATATGTTGGACATCCTAATTATTAGAACACAATTGCAGTAGTAAGAATTCAATATTTTTGGCTAGGAATGAAGAAGGATGTGGATGATTATATAGCCAGGTGTACAGAATGTCAAAGCTTAAAGTTCGAGCAAAAAGATCCAACAAGTTTGCTACAACCATTACTAATTATAGAGTGGAAAAGGAAAGTGACAACTATTGATTTTATCATTAAGTTTCCCAAGAAATCAAGGAAACATGATTCCATAATGGTATTGGTGGAAAAATTAACCAAAGATGATCTTTCTTTTCCAATTATGTTGGCTCATAAGGCATCTAATATAGAATATATTTACTTGAAATTGATTTCTAGGTTGCATGGGAAACCTAAAAAAATTATTTCAAATAGAGATTCAAAGTTTACCTCAAACTTTTAGAAAATATTATTCAAGGGTGTTGGTACAAATATGAAATTCAGTACAACCCATGATCCCCAAATAGATGGGGAAATAGAGGGAGTGAATCAAGTAATTGAAGAAATGTTAATAATGCATGTAATGGATAAGTTTTCCAAGTGGAAGGATTACTTGCATTTAGTATAATTTTCCTACAATAATGGATATCGAGATTCACTAAACATGAATCCATTTGAGGCATTGTATGGAAGAAAGTTTAATTATACAGAGTAGTACTTGGGATAGAATTGCTTAGAGGAAAGGAAGAGAAATTGGTCAATATCAAGTAGAATTTAAAGGCAACACAAGATAGGAAAAAGTGTTATGCACATAAAGGAAAATGACCAAGGCCAAAATTTAAATTTGGGGAGCATGTGGTTATGAAAGTGAAATCAAAGAAAAGTTCGTTGAAGTTAGGTAGTTGCACTAAATTGGTAACCAGATATTGTGGTCCTTTTGAGATCTTGGAAAGGAGAGGAACTATTGTGTACATGTTTGCATTTCCTTCTACCATAAAGTTTCATAATGTTTTTCATGTGTCATTGTTGAAAAAGTATGTGCATGGTCCTAACCATGTCATCGATTGGGATTTGATTCAAGTGAAACTAGAAGGAGACTTCCAGGTACAACTAGTGTGCATATCAGATAGGAAGGTCAATATGCTCAAGAACATAGTCAAAGGGTAGGTAAATGTCTAATGGACCCACCACATCCTTGACGAAGGATGTTTATGTTGGAGGATGCAATGTCAAAGTCATATTTTCAATTTTTTGACATTTTGATGTAAACATTATTCTATATAATGGTCATGTGCTCTAACGATGGTGAAAAATATATTGGGAGAGGAATGTAATACCCCGGTCTTGATTGATAAATCTATATTGTATGTGTATGTGATGAATGGATAAAATATGAATTATGTAATATGCAATATTGTACATTGAATGATAATAAAAAAATTATTCACATGCTATATAAGAAAAGGAAAAAAGAATGGGATGTTATGAATCCACAAGAGGGGAAAGAAAGGGGAATTAAGGGGATTAGAGGGGATACAAAGATATACTATTATTTTATTGATAATAATAAGTCCTTAACCTTACTAAATTAGTATTCCTTAATCGTTGGGATTAGTGACAAGAGAGGAAAACATGTACTTTCCATGAAGACACGTGGTCTCCTTGCACTTACATGAAATTTTACCTATGCCTTTTTCAGCCATTTAGGAAGAGAGAGTTTGAATGCTTTTGGGTGTCATTCGAATAAATAGAGAGATCGAATTATCAAGTGTTTGGTGTGACCAATCTATTAAAAATACCTTTCCAGTTCAAATCTCCATTCTATTTGAGTCATTATTCGATCGTGAAATTTAAGTTATTAAATTTGGGAGAGCTCAATTTTTCATCCCATAGGGGAAATTAGATTAATTTACTCACGTATATATAATTAACATGGGCATAGTATAAATGGGTTATGGAAAGCTGCAACCATGAATTTTGAGAGAGTTGTGACTATATGGAATGATAATCAATGGCATTGAGGAATTTGCTACCACTGATAATCCATGAAATCCCAATAGTGAGATTTCATGTCTAGCCCTTGCTAAATCCATGGAAGGAAGTGGGATATCCTGAGGGATTTCTAAGTAGATAAGGGGATCCCATTCATTGGTTTTTGCATGCTAATGAGGAAAGAGGGTTGTCGATTGGGACTACCATAGGAGTGGTGATTAAATATGAACCTGAGAATTGGGTTGTGAGAAGATAGTTAGAAGAAAACATAGGAATATTTCACTCGTGGATTCATATCCTCAACTTGGGGGTGTCTTCTATTGCAGAGAGAATCAATTCAACATGGAGCCTATAATTGGGTGGAATTTCCTTGTTCTGTAGTTAGTTCGTGGGAAATTTCTAGATAGATAAGTGTTCATGAATGTACCTATGAATTGTGTTGAATTAATGTCATTCATATTATTGATTTTATTAATTTTTGGTTTGTCCAGTCTTGTTTTCATCTGTAATCCTGCAATTATAATTTATGGTTCCATTGTTGATTGAATTATTAATCATTCTTACATATAAGTTTTCATTGGCATGCATGCATGTGTTAATTAATTAACAGTAGGAAAATGATGAAGGTATCATAGAAACAAATTTGGAGTGAAATTGGTGGTTTCAATAAGTACCCCATTTCCTCAAACTTCAGTGAGGGTATTGGGTACAATACATTGAATCCCAAGAGATTTACATATATTAACCTTCCCCCCTTCAATTTTCTTTGCAAACTTCATGCATTATTTTCGGTCTTTTCATTGATGTTAGATTCCTTATCTATTCCATAATGGATCCCAAATTTGAGGTCTGGTGAGAGTGAGTGAGAGAGGGTATGACAAGGTGATTAGGATGGGATACTGAGGAAATTGGTTGGAAGGGATCCACTCTATAGAATAAGGTAAGAGGAGAGACTAATTGAAGGAGGGTTGAGAACCTACATTAAATCCAAGAGGATGGTGGCGGTATGGGAGGAGAGCGGGTGATCTAAAAATGAAGAAGACTTGAAAACTTGAAATTATTGCAAGTAAATGTTATGTGTTAAAAGCAAATGGATCAACTTTGCAACACATAAATTAAAGGATTACTCATGTAAAATACTCATAGACAACAGCATAATCAATGAACATAAGCACATAAACACAACAATTGATAAAGGAGTTCACCCCTCTCTTGGAAGCACATAAACACAATAATTGATAAAGGAGTTCACCCTCTCTCGGGCTACATCTCCCGGTCCATCTCTTCCAATGGAATTACATAATTTCAAAGTGCTCAAAAACATGCCTTTACAATGCTCAAACTGGTTCAACCTATCACTCCAATGGTTTGGGAGCGCCCAAAACCACTAACTGGCTTTTTTCTGCACCTCAACGCAATAAGAATGAAGAAGTTAGGCCCTCGGAAGTCCCTCCTCCGCTTCTTGTTGTCTCTACACCTACAAAACACACCCTTGTTCCATGAACTCCGCACAATTTTAACATATAGCGTGAAAAACTCAAAGACCGCACAACCATCACCATGCAAACTGTAGGGATGCTTATAAAGTGCACTAAATTTCTAATCCATTAGCACCTGGGCACATGTGAGGGTCATGTGACCGCACGCTATAAAGGCTAAACGGTTGAACCGCTCCAACTCCCCGCGACTTAGTCGTGGTCATATGTAATGTAGGCATATAACCATGGGCTAAAACTTTAACCGTTATAAACCACATTTAAAAACCGCGCGCATTCTATATATACAAGCATCGGTTATATGGTATATGGCACGCAATTGCTGGTTGGGGCTGCCTCACCCTATTGCTGCCCAAGCCTTAACCATATACAATGTTAAATATAAAGATTGCCACTTACATAACAAGCAATGCATGGTGGCACACTGGTTAGCACCTACTTGCCAAGTCATTCCCCTACCCGGAGGTCGCGTGGTCGACTCCTGCCAATGAAAAAGTTTTAACCATATAACAAGTGATACGTGGCACCCATAGATTGGGCCACGGGTCAACATACCATTAGCCACCAAAGGAAACATGCCAAACAATCATTCGACCACACCCACCAATCAGCATCTGCCACATCACCAACTGACATACTATTGTACTATTGTATGGCCCTCACCGTATGCATCGTATACAGCTTGGCATCCCTACTGCTTGACTTTCCTAACATTGTAATATCTCTCAAGCCCCACATCCGCTTGAGATGAAACGAAGTTGCTTTGGGTTCGCAACACGAGGCCTACGCTCTCGCCCGGTTTGAAGTGATTTTGAGTACTTTGAATTTTTGAGCAAAACGATCCCCCGATCACACCTCCCCATTGGGAAGCTTGGACCTCCAAAAGACTATTTTCGTACTATGAAGATGAGGGTAAAGTCCTCTACCCTTCCAACCTCAATCCACTTCTTTGATTCGACCTTTAAGACCAACTCAAGATACTCCACATTTCAGCTTTGAAGCCCCATCTCCGCCAAGGATGCAGGCTCCCATGCAGCTCTATAAGATACCTGGGAAAACCACCACAGTTGAATTTGAACATGCTCTCCTTGATCATCAATCAACGGAGGCCCATACAACTTCAAACTCTCAACATTAACAACCATGCCACATCTGCTTATAAGGAGGTAAATCTAAACGTAAAGCATTGTTACCAATCTTGTCGATAATCTTGAAAGGACCATATCGAATCGGTTTCCAACTGCTCTTGCACCACCCTCCTTTAAGCCCTCCCATGTGCCAAACTTCATCTCCAACTGAAAACTGTGATCGACATGATGCTTTTCATGTCTCGCCTTGTACTTACCCGACTTCTTTCCAACTCTTGCACAATTTGATGTATCGACTTAATTTGTTCAATAAACTTTTCCGGCCCTATCACTGTCATATTGACCATCGATGTTAATATCTTTTCCCAAAGATAAAATCTAAAAGAGACTTGGGAAAATAACCAAAAAATGCTTCAAATGGCTTAATTTTGTGTCAAAGAGTTCTTAGCTCGATTGTAAGTATGTCGAATGTAGTGTAAATGCTCATCCCAAAGTTTAGGATGCTTTGCAATAAGCACGAAGAAGATGTACCCATCAGACGATTTACTCACCTGTCAATTCATCCTCGCTTATGGATGAAAAAGTTGTGCTCTTTTAAGTTTGGTGTCCATGAGTGCCCCATAAACTTCAACTAAAAACTTCCAACAAATCGAGAACTCCCATCAGAAATAATGGAATTAGGCAAACCAAAATGCACCCAAAAAATTTCGAAAGAACAACTATGTCGTTTGTTCTACTAACCCGCTTAGTATTGCATCAAAATACACATTTACTAAATCGATCAACCACAACATAAAGATAATCATGATTTGTCTCACATAGGTAAACCACCTACAAAATCCATGGAAATACTTTCCCAAGGTCGAGAAGGAACTCGAAGAGTATACAAACCAATTTTTGATTGGTTAGGTTTACTTGTGGCACATACCTAACATCCTCGAACATATATTCAAACACTTTCATTCATTTTAGCCCAAGAGTATCCTTGCAAATTAGCCACTGCCTTGCCTACACCAAAACGACCAACAATAAGAGAAGAATGAAATCGTGCTTCTCTTATAATTAGTTGATTCTTTCCGCGGAATGGGTTAATAACTTGCCAAGATGATACAAGAGATTATTATGTACATGATAATCCAATTCTTCAAATTTTGTTAGAGTGGTACAAAGTTTCATACACTTTAAAGTCGCGATTCAAAGTACATTTTGTTATCCACATTTTGGTTATCGAGATGATGACATGATAATGACATGGTGATGGAAGATCTCACTCTGCCAGATACTTTTCATGAAGAAAGTTACACTTATCGCCTTCTCAAAATCACACTTCTTTGGAGATAGTAATGAGGGTCGATGTATATTGTCTTGCGTTATATTTCTGATTCCGCAGTTGCATCTACCGATCGCTGACTTTCCGCACCGTGTTAATGGTTAGGGTGTGGAAATGTTTCTTAAGAGAGAAAAACGGATAGGCTCATGGGTCCCCTAGAAGGAATCTTCAGGAAGGATGAGTTGGACTGAATGGTTATGGAATTAATGAATCTCCAGATATCTTGGATTACATTCTATCCAAGTAACTAAACAATCTTTCCTATATATTGAAGAGATGATTCATGAAAGGGTTAACAAGAAGAAGAACAAGCAGCAAATTAGCAAGAGTAAGATATTGAAGAATTGGTGAATCATTGTATGGAGAATTGATGATGCAGCAAACAAATAGAGACAAAAACGCAATAAAGGTTATCACAAGTAGTGGAAATTCTTCATGCATGATGAGCAAATGTGTGTGTCAAAGCTAGAAGTCAGTTGAAAGGAGATCTACGACATCAAGGCCTCGTGTTGTATTATTTTCTTCAATTAATATATAATATATGAATATGTCCCTTTCCCATAATGATGATATCATCTTATTACATGATTCCTGTTGGTCACTATAGTCTAGAGCGAATATATTAATGTCTTTGTCATGGATTGGTTTCCAGTTGGTTGTGATTGACCCATCTAAGAGAATCTCAGAAGTAGAAAGGAAGGGATCAACAGATAAGAGAGATTTGGTAAAGTAGTACATCTTCCTCTTTTTCTGTCCATTCAATACTTTAGAACTAGGGGAAAGAGTAGTATTCTCAAGTTACTGTTTGTTCCATCCGTGTGGATTCGGGTGGAGATTGGTCTCGTGGTCCAAGAGATCACTCTAATTTATCCTTGAACAAAATCATACTCCACTGGGGACCCATCCCTTAGCTATTTTTGGTTTCTTTGGATTCTTTGTGGCCATTTGCTCGTATTGCCTTTTTCTTTTCTGATTTGTAAACCTCTGAGAATATAGAAAAATTTTCAAATTCAAGCACAATCCTTTTTAGATTGTGCTTGATTTTGAAAATTTTTCCATTAGAGGTTTCCGTGACTGCACTATTGACAACATGAGTCGGTTTCCCGCACTTGCATACATAGCTAGTCTGGGGCTATAGTACGCTAGGCCCAAGGCTTAACTTGATCATGGAATTTATTTGCCCGCGACTGCGGTTCAATGCTCGTTCTTGACAGCTTTTGAAATTTTGGAATTCAAGTTTTGATTTGACCAATAGCTCAAGAAGGCTGATTCCGCCTTTTGACTTTTCATTTCATCAGTTACATAATTTTTGCTTTATTTGCCTCCCTCGATTCAATCTAGGTTTATGCTTGTTATTGCTTTGGTTACTTGGCTTTCATCCTTTAGCCCTTATCGCAATTTTTCTTCTCTCTCGACACCGGAGTTGAATAGCGATATGTTGGTTAAATATCGGTGATTGATTGGAAGTTAAGACTTTGGTGTTTCTTAGTTGACCGTTGTCTCAAAAGGGCAATTTTCATTGTGGCTAAGAGACTCTTTGGTTTGTTTTGTGTTCTTGCTATCATTGAAAGTTTTGGTTGGTTATTGATTATTTGGTATTGATGATTTGATTTTCTTTTCTTTGTTATCAAAGTTCTCCTTGGAAAGTGAACCATTTGTTTTCTTCAAGTCCTAGGTTTTTGCTTTATTGCAAACTTTGAAAATCAAAACTGTAGAATTTTTAGAGATTTGAAAGTTTTGAAAAGGACATTTAGATTGATAATTGGTTATTTGCATTGACGTTTAAAAGGAAATTGTGAATTGCATATGCATTGGAGTGTTTACATTTGAGTTGGAAATCGCCTTCCATACCATGGGATTCATTGAATGAAAAGATTATATTTCTTCATATCCTTGTATTGATTGGCCAACATCATCGAAGTTTCACCAAGCACCGTGAGTAAATACCCATCAAAACTTCTATATGCAATAACAAAAATTGATCTAGTAACTTTTCTAGGGCTCTTTTAATTGACCAACATAGGCTAGTGCTTTGAGCAGGGGAAGAGAGACACACTTCCAAAGCTCCGAAAACGTTACCAGTATCGCGGAGAGTGTAAAATTCCATTGGTCGCGTATTGTCCCCGGAAGCCCTTCAACACAAGGGTCAAGCATTAGGTCGCATCATGTTGGCGAGATAATAACCGCTTTTGTTGACATCGCGTAGAGATTGCACGACACGGGTCAATTCGGTATACCCACAATCAGAGTGGAAGCCTTTGAGTTGATTTCTGCCTCATACCGCCTTTGCTATGGATCGGACTCCACGACCGCTTCCCAAAGTAAAGCAGTACTATTGTTTGTGGTATCCTTAGTGGCCTTTCTCTAGGTACTTACCCAAGATGACTGTGAAAGGGAAAGTCTTCACTTGCATTCGACCGACAAGGACCAAACTCGCTTCGTGCTCCTCGAGGCAACCCACAATTACCGCGTGTTTGCACCACGTAGTGTCCTAAGGTGTCGCCAACGAACTTTTCCACCTTAGCCCCTACTCTTCTCAGTTCTCGTTGTTATGATGTTGGATTTCATCACCAACCAGTATTTCGGAATTAGAAGGTTTTGTTTGTTTGGTGATTGCTTCTAGATTTTGTTTCTTACTAGGGTGTGCTGTTTGATTCTCATAGTTGACCATAAGATTTCGTTGAGGAGTTGAATACTTGTTTCTGCAATTCTCGCTGACGCTCAATGAGGGATGCAAGGTTTATTCCCGGAATATCCCGAAGCTCCTCACACCCTTTACATCCGGACACCTGAGGGCACCCCAGAGGATTCTCCTCGTCCGTGAAATCCCTCTTGTTCCTTATCACACGTGGACATCGCCATCTCGTTTTTCACCACTCCCGAGTCGAAATAATCATCCCTCTAAAATCCCAAGATTCAGAATTTAGAGGATTACTATTCGCCGCGGGTGAAAGACCGACTGACCATTTCCCATCTTTCTAGTGACGCATCTTCCACCTCCTCGACAGACCACTTCTCTGGTGGCACCAGCGATCTCGCCACGCAGATTTCACCGAGCCTTAGTTCGGTATCCCATTCCGAATTCGCTTGGGAATCAAATTACACCACCACCACTTATCGCTTTGCATTTCGTCACCGAGATGGGGTCATCCCGCGAATACTACCAATGTTCGTTCCGGATACCCCCAGTGTTCACTCTTGCCCCGATAAATTCCCAGAGAACTCCGGTAACTAAACCAATTTTACCCCCTGGTTACTAAGCATTGAATCCCGCTGCGTTAATGTTCCACATCCAACACCCCACAAACTCCGGGCCGGTTCTCGTGTGGTCCTCAGTGGCCTGGGCATCCTATTCCTGGTTTCATACTGACTCTACCTCAGTTTCCCGCTCGCATTGTTAATCCTAGTGGTACTATACCATCCACTGCACCTAATGTCCAATTTCCCGTTGGTGGACAGAGTACACCTTTCCTGACCAACCATAGTAATCCACCAAACCGGTTGGCGCCCAATTTCCGGGTGGAAATATCCCTTTTAATGGGGACCAAATTCACCTTTAGGACGTAACATTCTCCGTGACGGCCCAATATTGGACTCAACTTCCGCAAAATCTTGCTCAAAATCCCGGGGGGCAACAAGTTGTCTCACTCAAGGCCAACCGTATCCGTGGGTGACTAACCCTATTTGGGGTTCGGGTCAGACTACTCAACCTCCAGTCACTACTTATATTCAAGGTCAAAATCCTTGGGTTACTACCCTGCCTCACACCACTGTGGCAACCAGTTCTTCTCTCTCGGGGCAAACCTATATGCACCCACTAGTTTATCAATCGCTCCCGCCTAAAGTCACCGGGGCATTCTCTCGTGTGAATCTAGCATCTTTGTTGCCACCTGGATTTGCTGCATTTATCTGTGATCCCTAATGATCCTATTCGCCACTCTCCCCAATGGCCCGCTATTCCCGCCAAGCTTCCATAGGACATTCCCAAATTCAATGGGAAAGTGGAGAGGACCCACACCACGCCATGACTTTCCATCCGTGGTGTTCGCCTAACTCATTGATGGAAGACTCAATTAGATTGCGTCTTTTTCAACGACCTCTTTATTGTGTACGCCGCTGGCGGTATTGAATTACCACGAGGATTCTTTTCGATTTCAACACTCTGCCATGGCCTTTCTCACACATTACCGCCACCGACCGTTACGATGCGTGGATCCAGATTTTAACCTCCTTTAACAAAGTTCCGGCACTCATATATCTAATCACAACCATGAGTGGCGAAGGAGAGACGCTGCCCTTACTGCTTGAGCTTCCCGATCACATCGTATCATCGGTTTACAAAATCATTTGTAAACAAAATTGAAAAAGACATTGCCATGGGTGGTGTTGTTACCGGGCTAAGCGTGCTATAAGCTCCGCCCAGTATTTAGATCTGTCTATTCTCAAACGGCACTTTATATGACTTACTTCCTGATTTACCTCGCCCCGGAACTTCCAAAGACTTCTATCGCCTGTTTCACACGGGCATCGATGGTGTGATTGGGACCACTAAGCCCATTCACATTCTCCAGGTCTACTGCTACCCCAAAACCAACTCTTCTTAATGTTCGGGAATGTTCGCCTCTTGTTCTCCCTCACGGTGAAACTTCAAGTGAACTGCTCAATCCATTAATCAATGGTAAGAATAAATCCAAGAAGGGGAGAGGTAAGACTAAGGAGGGAAAAAACGCTTAATCCAAATGAACAAAACCAAACCACCTCCTGCTGATGATCGAGATAAGCGCAAGCCACGCCATCCTTGCCTTATGTAATGATGATCACTACACTCAAGTGATTGTCCCCAGACGCGTCGTAAGGTTCATAAGTTCCTTCAATCCACACCAAACCCGTCTACTCCGGCCGGGCCTTTGTCTCAACCTCTTCCGCTCCAACAATAGTTTCGTTGGTCATCCACCATCAACCATCCGCTTCTACATCCACACAATCTATGTTTTGATGTGTACCGCGGATTCGAGGAAAGACATTGTTTCACTTGCCACTCGATCCAAAGACTATTTTTCTTCAAAAGAGAAGGTTGACAACAAACCTCCTGACTAACCGCCTAATCAATCCATCTACTAACGTGGTCCCTTCATCTCGGAAGACCAAACTCTTGATACAAGTATACCTAATTCACCCCCAAAGGTGTCAGTGCAGAGATCGGCATTCAACTCTCATGCACGTATGCTCGAATCACAAAGATTGTAGAAGATCCCGCCCGGCACCTCTACCGGAAGGTTCCGCCTCTTGAGGTCCTTCTGGGCCTTGTCCTCGACAAATGGCGCAATCAAGGGAGTTTCATAGGTGGAATCGATCCTACCGATGAGAATTTAATAGTCTTTGACTTAACCGAACATATTCCCAGGTTACCCGCATTAAAATTTTGCATTCCAAATACAGTTGTTGTCACTTACAAGAGCATTTGCTCCGGATCATTGCTGATGAAGGTGCCTTCAACCTCGCGGTTTTCAATACGTCTTTTCCTTGTCGGAGTTTTCATTGGTTCTCCACCATTAACCGAGTCAATAAACACTTTGCGAGCCTTCAAAATCTCGGGTTTTAAACCTTATGGTGTTCTACCGTTGCTGTTCACACTCTAAGTGTGCAAGACCGCCCAGATAGAAGTGGAAGTTTTGATACCCCTCGATTATAATCTTCTACCTGGACGGGTCGGTTCGATTTAAGGCACAAATAAACTCCCCGAGCCAGGTGGTTCTACGATTTCCTCAATGAGGGAAAAAAGTAGCCATACGATCAACTTGCTTTCTTTTAACATCGATACCAGACAGTAACGCATCTTTCATTGCGAACACCCTTCAGGGTTATGAGAATGTTGGCGCTTGGCCTTTAAAAGATTCGGTTGCCACGGGTACTTTTCCCATACCACCACCACCCAATATTCCTAACTCATCCGTTGCATCTATTAACATGATCTCTAATGCGTGCTCCTCATACACTTCCAGCACGGGTCGACCCGCGGATAGTCCCTAATCCCGGAGATCATGTTCGCTTCGGCAACGCTATGTCAAGTAAGTCCATTGAGTCTCGCCACCACGCTTATTCCAAGAACCCCCAACACTTCTTCTTATGCAGGAGTTATTCCCCGATCCTTTTCGTAATATTTTCCACTCGACTAGACGACGTATGTCTTGCATATATTCTGGGGACGATGGACATCACCGCTCCATCCTCTTCGGAGTGCTAGACTTGAGACCACTAACGGATTTTCGGACTCACGCCGAATCGCTACGTTACAACCGCTCGATCCATATGAGATGTGTTCACGTGGCGGGAACTTTAGCAACATTTCACCCACGATACCCATCGATATCTCAATAAAACCTAGAATAGTCGAGAATAGCCCCATACCGAGCCCTTGTGTTCACCGGACGTAAATCGTTTACATCGCCATTGTTTAAAGCACCCGATATTTTGCCCCATGCTAATGAGGAAATGCCGGGTATTGACCCCTTGATTGTGGTTCATGAAATCAAGACGCACCCTGGAGCCAAACCCGTTCGACAAATGGGTTCACCGCTCATCCACGTAGTGTCGCTACTATTAAGTTTGAGGTTGAAAATTACTTAAAGCCGGGTTTATATACCCCGTGGCCTTGAAAGAGTGGGTTTCAAACCCTGCGCATCGATAAAAAGTGGTGATTCGCTTGTGAGATTGTGGGATATCAACAAGGTTTCTGTCCTGACAATTTCCACCCCTTTCGGGTCGCACTGATTGTCAATGATCGCGCTCTGTTTAAATCTTTCTCTCATGGATGGATTTTCCTACTATAATCAGATCAATATCGCCCGGTGGACCAACACAAAACCTCTTTCATTTGTCCTGGGGCACTTTCGCCTACCAGAAAATTCCATTCGGTTTAAAGAACGCTTTGTGCTAATGCTCCAACAGCTATGTCCCACGCTTTCCAATTTATATTAAGCATATCGTCAACCTTATTTGATCGATGGTTCGCCATTCGCTACCGGTTGATCATCTCATGTATCTCCCGAGCCATTTTCGTCACACGATTCTATCGTGATCAATCCGGGCATAAATGTGTATTTCATGAATCTAAAATGGGCCTCCTTTGTTTTATTGTTTCAATGCACATGGATCGGGTGGATCCTATCAAGGTCGCGGCGATTCTAACTCCTCCTTCCACTTTACGCTACAAAAGTTTGCGGTGGGAAAGCAAACTTTCTTCGTAGGGTTCATCCCGTAATTATGCCGACCATCGCGGTTTTACACGCCTTTTGAAGAAAGGTTCTGAGTTTGTTTGGGATACCATTGCCAATAATGTTTTTGAAGCATTGAAGTTGTCCCTACCAAAGCTCCTCTTCTTTTCACTCCCATTACGTGAGACTCATTTTCTTATTTAGTCATACCCTGCATTAGCATGGTTCTCGCTCGTGAGGATGATGCCCGTGATGAACATGTTATCTATTACCCGAGTCAAGCTCTGACTTCCATGTAGATTAAATACCAACATGTTGAGGAGATGGCCTTGGTCACTGCTCTGCCAGCCTAACGCTACAATACATTCTCGCCATGAAGACTACAGTGATTTCACATCGTAACCCCATGCAACATATTGGACTCGTCAATTGCCGGGGCGAGTACTCTAAATGGATTGTTATTTTCCGTGAGTTCGATTTGGAGTTTGATCGAGCTACATCAAGAAGTCTCTAGTTTTCGCTCACTTGATTTGTGATTTTCCCCACAAAACAACGAAAAATGTAGCAAATGGATTCAAGCACCGACGAAGTCACTTTTCCCTATCGACAATTAACGATATTTGGTATGGAGATATAATCATCTATCTCCAAATTCAAACCTTTTCCGCCTCGAAAGGTCCGTTGAACGAGACGCCATGTTCGTTATCAAGCCCGTATTACATTATTCTCGGCGATACACTTTATCGTCGAAGTGTTGATTCCCCAGAGCCAATGCTTGTTTGACCTTTGACGGCCGGTGAGAGATTTGAATGATTTCCACCCTGAGCATGTGAAGGCGTTCCGGTATGCTACCGCCGAAATTCATGTGTGATTGCCTTTATTTGTAAAGATTGTATCATCACGCTCAAAAGTGTCATGCATGTGCCTATAATCAAAGATTCGTCACACCCCCGGCCCACTCTATCCTAGAGTTCAGTGAGGTCCATTCGGTAAATGGGCATTAATATGACCGCCACCCTCACTCGGCCGTGGGGGCATGGATATATTATCGTGAAATGTTGATTATTTTTACTCTAAATGGGCCGGTATGATGCTTCTACATTTGATAACACCTAAGGGATCATGGAAGACTTTTTCTTTAATCATGTCATTACCGCTTATGTTCCCTCAGGCTATCGTTACTTATCATGGTAGTCATTTTCAAAACAATATGATGTTTGAATTAACGGAGAAGTTGGGCTTTCGCCATGATAGCTCAACGCCTATTATCCACAGTCTAATGGCTGCTAGCCACAAAAGTTCTTCTCGCTATGATTAGACGGATGATGGGAATCCATAAGACTAGCTGGCACACGATGCTGTTTTCAGCATTGTATGACGTATTATCGCCAACGGTTTTACCACAAGATTTTGGTAACTCTTTCGCTTAGTATATATGGCATGGAAGCCATTCTACCCATAGAATGCGAATTCCATCTTTGAAATTAGCCATAGAACTTTTACCAAACACTTCCGCCGGGAGGAAGAACGCTCATGTATCTAATGCGATTAGACGAAAACCGCCGTGATGCTACCTTGGTAATCGGGTCTTAAAAACGCAGTTATAACGCGACACAAGTACAAAAGCAAACCTCGTGTTCTTCAAGGAGATCTTTGTTCTTTTATATGAACAAGATAAGGATGTTTTAGGTGCCGGCAAATTTGAACCAATGTATGGGCCTTATATTGTTAGTAAAGTTTGGCAAAAGGAGCGTATGAGCTAGTAGATTATGACGGATACCTTTGAGCCAACCTTAAAATGGGTTGTACTTGAAGAAATATTATGTATGAGTCATTTGTGCATAACACACTTGTATTTTAAGGTATCATGTCGAGTGTGTGTGATTGCTTTTGCTTCGCTTTGACGATATTTGGTTTTTTACCCTTAGGATTACGTTGTGTTTGATTGTCGATGTCGGATTTTTCGCTACCTTATGTTGGTTTCACCGACGGCGAAATGGGTGAAAATTTTAACCTAGTTGCTTCTCGGCCGCCGGGCAATCTATGCCCCAACCAATGAACCTATTTCTACTCTAGGTGTATGTTCAGGGCGAAAGCAACCAACAACATGCATAGCGTCGTTATTGAGTTACCGGTTGATGCTATCTCTCTTGAATTCGTCGTTATTGTGCGACTGGACTCGCAGTTAGTGGTGCTACACCTAAGTAATGTCTATTCTATTAGAAGTCCCACATTATTAAGAGTATATTTTATGGATCACTTTGGAGTTAGAAATTTGATTACATAGAATATCAACATATTCCAAGGAGTCTAAATACATTACTAATAGATGTTTTAGCTAATTATGTATTAGACATTTGAACAATTTATAAATCAAACACATGTATACAAATGTAAAGTGTTTAACAACCATGTATATATATCGACAAAAGTGTTTATTACAAAATTTGTCCCAAGACCAAAGTATAAAAATGGAAGCTATGTTTCGCGGATAATTGATATCATGACATCAATGATGTTCAATGATACATTACCAGAGTCCCCATACCCCGCTAAGTAAATCCACCCATAGAGGTAGGAACTCCCACAAAATGACGTTGATCATTCTGTCGGACCTCATCCAAAGACATGTCCGGAATATCATGCATCAAGCCCTCAGGTTTTGTTCCATCGGTAGTAACTGGCAGCGATGTCGAGGGCTCTGAATTCATACTTCTCCCTCACAGACATGAGAGCTCCTACCGTCTCAGGGTCTGAAGACTGTGTTATCAATACATTTTTGTGTTAGTATTCGACGATGTAATAAACCCAAAAACATTAAATATCTTTTTAAAAATATAAAAACATTTAAAAACTCAAAAGTTGGTGACCTTTCTTACCAATGTTTCCATTAGAATCTTCTCGAAGATGCAGGTCGATCACCGAAATCCAGCGAAGATATGCTTAGTCCTCAATCATCACCACCTCGTTTCGGAGCCAATCGAAAAACGATCAAGTTATATTTGATCTATCGGTCCTGCTATGTGCCTTGTCATGAGTTGGCACCATCGAAGCATACGCGGTTCTAGGGACCGTGGAACCGCCTCGCCGGTACAACCGAATTCTCTACGTAAGAAGGATACTATTAGTAGTCCATACCTAAATCGCTTTGAAGCCTCCCCGTCACGCATTTTGTCACCGCTTTTAAGATTACGTAATGACCGCGCCCGCTTCAGCTAAAACTCTACTCAAGACACTTGAGAGCATACTGGAAATAGCTCTGCGAATCCATGTGTGGAGAAGCACTACCTGCCATCCGGGCTATGGTCCACAGAATAGTACTAAGAGTGATATCTCTCACTCCCCAAATAGCAACTTTCCCCTCTCGCTCTCCGCCTCGCACGCAAAGGCTCCTCTCGACATACTGGCCATTTTTCTTCCACCTCTCACACTACCAAAGTGACATGCATCCCCTCGGCCGTGATAACTGGTTAGGTGATATCCCATATCTATAGTCAATGCATGCATGCCCATTATTGAAAACTTCTTATTCGATCCCACATATGAATCCATATGTTCCAATAGACGATTTTGGGCCTCTTTCATGTCCTAAGATCCCAAGAATTTAAGGAGCCCACAGCCCTATAGGGCAGCAATAGTAGTCGGTATTCTCGGCAAGATTGTTTATCCCTCATGCCTGCTTCCATTCAAGAACCATGGTGGCTATTAACCTGCACAAGGACCACAAGAAAATAGTCATAATCTTAAATCACAAGAAAATGGGTTTTCATGGCTAAATGTTACACATTTTTTTTTCGTTCTGCGCTTTCCGTAGGGGAGTTTAACACACAGTGTGGAATTTCTGCACTGTGGTTAAATCTCGCTTGCGGAAACCCAACATTTCCGCGGGTCACGAAAGGCTCACCTGCGTAAACCTAGTTTGGCGCGTAGGGATTTATAAAACTCCTCATAACTCAACTTTTAACCATTTAAAACATTAAATTAAACCATGAAAAGAGAAAGGAGGAAATCCATTGTTTGATCCGAACGGCTCGAGATTTGATGCACCGAGTCTCTTGAATTCAATTCAAGATCTAGGTTGATTGGTAATTTCGCACCGCTTTTAATTTGAAACAATAAAATGGTAAAATGAAATAGTGAATTGAATATATTTACTTTTTACTTTTAAAAGTGGGTTTTTCTATCATTTTCATTATATTGCCTATTTTTAACCTAATTACTAATGTTGGAATGGGTAAATACTGACAGTCTCTTCATGACGCTTATGGATCCAAAATTTTTGCATTACGGTGTGAAATTATATGTTTTTTATGGCTTTAAGTTGAAAAACCCTCAAGTGTATTTTACCCGCTCTAACACTTGTCAAAACTTAGAACTTAAGCTCCGGGCGTTGTTTTATCCCTTTTCCTAGCTTGATGGTTATAATGAAAAGGAACCCTCGAGTTGACTTAAGCCCTTTTAATTTAATTTCTAAAATGAAAGATCGGCTGAGCGACTCATATTTTCACGCTCGTTTAAGTATTTGAACTTATGCATCCCCCGAAAGCGATAGTTTAACCCTTTTTCTGCCTCGTTGGATTGTGGTACTAAAAGGCACCGAGAGAGTTCTCTTTGAGTGTTTTTCCGTCCCCATAATCTTGAAAAATCTTTGAGTTTACTATCTTTGGACTCACAGAATAAAATATCATTGCATCTATGATGGGACCGAATCCACTTCTTAGGGTTCGCTAAAATAATTCGAAATCTCCCGGGCCCTCATGGGATGAGCTTTATATCAATAAGCATTAAGTGTGATCCTCTTCAAGCCATGTGAAAATAAAGAGGTACCTTACCAGCAATGGTGGGGAAAATTTGGGAAAGCGGATATGTTTCTGCTTTTATGTTAATTGGTAGCAGTGTCGCCTTTGAACATGACACCCCTTATTCGGCTATCCGAAGTCGGCTTGGGAAATCCATTTGTCTCTCATCTCGATTTGATTACAAGGTCTTTCCATGTGTCGCCTTTGAGTCAATGTTACCAAATCATTGGTCGTGGTCATCCATATGTTCAAGAGCTGTCCATTTGAAACCTCTATTGAGTCGCCATCCGCTATCTTTTCATTCGTCGGCCTTCCATGTGTCCATAGTCCAATTGTTCCCATACTCGCTTCATTTTCAAATCATATTTATTTCGTCACCGATGGGGATACATCATATTCTCCGGACGAAGTCTTGTTCAGTAGACATCAGCACATTATCCGGATTAAGACTTAGAAATCTTTTAGTACCTTGGAGCTGTAATGCCCTCAATGGTGTTTCGACACTGGATTTACATCATTGATCCCCGATCGAAAGATTCCGCCGCATTGTTCGGACATCAACTCATTTATTCACAAATAATGGATTAAAAATTATGGCACCTTTTTGGGGGTCATTGACATTAATGGTGATTTCCGCACTTGTTAACCAGATACATCAATGACCGGTAGAATGAAGGGAGTTTCTACCAGCGTTCGGGACTTCAACACACAATCACATGGTTAGATTCGCATTCTTGCGATGGATCAAGACCCGGATATTACTCATAACTGTGCTATGTATGGAGTATGTATTATTTTATGCAAGGCCATAGATCCACCGTATGTTTCTGCGGGCTGGGTGTCGCCTTTTGATTGAAAGTAAAATTTCACGCATTGCATCCACAAAGGTGGCCCGGTGGTCGTAAGTATGATCGAGCGGGACGCCGGATCCGGGGCATGATTGGTGGCTGTCATGACTTTGTGTATGACGCTATTAGTCAAGTGATCTGAGTATATTTTACCTCAGAATTGATGTATGTATGATACTCACGACATGCTTGATGTTTGCAGGTCTCCCAGTAGATGTGCTTTTGGTTCTGGACACACACATATAGCCTACAAAGTCTATCTAATTATCAATGTTCCACTTTAATTTTGGGGGGTGGCATTCTCATATTCCACATTTTTGGTTATCGAGATGATGACATGATAATGACATGGTGATGGAAGATATGACTCTTCATTAAGATCATTTTCATGAAGAAAGTTAGACTATCGGGCCTTCTCAAAATCACACTTTTGGAGATAGTACGCAGTTTATAGATTGTCTTATGGAAATACTTGATTTCCAAGAAGCGGCCTGGCCTGATCAAGGACTTTCCAAGACTGTGGTTAAAGGTCGTATGGAAATGTTTTTAAGAGAGAGAAAAACGGATAATTTTGGTCCTTTCTAGAAGGAATCTCTAGAAGGATGAGTTGGAGTTACTTGGATAGAATGTAATACCAAAATATCTGGAGATTCATGAATTTGGGATTACATTCTATCCAAGTAACTAAACAATACTTTCCTATATATTGAAGAGATGATTCATGGAAAGGGTTAACAAGAAGAAGAACAGCAGCAAAATTAGCAAGAGTAAGATATTGAAGAATTGGTGAACCATTGCATGGAGAATCGATGTCAAAGCAGCAAATAGAGACAAACACTGCTATCACAAGTAGTGGAAATTCTTCATGCATGATGAGCAAATGTGTGTGTGTCAAAGCTAGAAGCCGCTGAAAGGAGATCTACGACATCAAGGCTCGTGTCAGCCATTTTCAATTAATATAATATATGAATATGTCCCTTTCCCATAATGATGATATCATCTTATTACGATTCCCTGATCACATGTATAGTCTGTGAGTTTTGAATATGCCAATGTCTTCATCAGATTGTTTGTGTTGTTGTGATTTGACGACGCAAGAGAATCGTAGCAGAGAGGGGATCAATAGAGATAAGGAGAGTTTTCATAAAGTAAGTACATCTTCCTTTTCTCTCATTCCATTCACTTTAGAACTAGGGAAAGAGTAGTACCTCATTATTAATGGTTTGTTCCAGATCCGGGTGGATTTGTGGAGATTGGTCCAGGTCCCATTCCACTTAATTTATTATCTTGAAACAATATTGCCCACATAACTTTCATGCATTATAGGACTATGCTTAACAATAACCGAAGCACCACAGGGCCTTGGAAAGCATATCAACGACTTTGTTACAAAAGATTCCCTTTTATACCTCTGATAACCAAATGAAACTGCTGAAGAAAACCCACCCATCTGAAATGCTCATCTGTTTGTAGCTTGTCTATGATTGTAAGTATTGCAGTTGGTTGATGATCTGTGTGAATAATGGTTTCTTTTCCCCAACAACAATGTTTCCATTTTACACTTGAACCAATGCATATACCTTATCATAAGTAGATAATTAATCACTCTAATTCATTAAACGCCTCTTTAATGAAAATAAATGGCTTTACCTATATCAGAAATAAAATGCTCCCATTGCATAATCAAGCATCTTGTACTCACCAAGCCACAATCACTATAGGTACAGGATAACGTATTCTTAACTGTAATTTGTTCAAATCCCTGAAATCAAAAAACAATGCGCACTATCTTTTCTTTGAAATCCAATACAATTGGAGATCCAAAGAACTTGGTACAACTTGTCGAAAGCAACTCCTCAATTTGTTTTTAATCTCAAAGATTTTCCATAACTGGACACTCTATACATTCCAAATGTTTAAAGAGGACAACTGCTGTAACTGAATTACGTTGATTCCCCTTTCTAGGAAAACTCTTTAGGTTCTTTTGCAAATTACTCTTGTCACACCGGGATTAACAACTTCAAATAGATTGGATTTTAACTTTGTATCACAACCTTTGAAAACTTGCCAACATCACTCTTAGGTTTGATCATTAAGAGAACACAATTAGCTACGGCACAACTAATTCCTCATTTGTCCTACATTTAGAAGTGATAAATTTATCTTCTTTGTGTGGGTTCTAACAATGTACTCAAATCCAATCTTAAACAAATGATACTTATTCTCATGACGATGAAAAAATAACTTTCCTATCATACAAGTAATGAAATTTCCAACAATACCACTGTATATCCAATAATAAATGCTAGCTCTACCTCATCAACGTAAATTTGTGTTGATAGAAAACCTAAGTTTACACCTTCTTGTTACTTGTAACTTAGCATTATCACATATCCAACCAAGAGGGTATGGCTTAGGATGTGGAATTATCAACTTAAGTTTCTTAACAGTCGTGTAAATAAGGCCTCTTGAGCATCCAAAAGATCAAATAAAGTGTCTATCTTAGTATGATTTGAAACAACCCTTATGTGAAAAGTTCACTTTTCATTTCCTGTTGAGTTACATTAACATTATTTGAAGAACTAGTGCTTGCATTAGAAATATTACCTTGATAACCCATGAATGTAATTCACGTTCAAACTCAACCAACCAGTTTGTTCAGTTTTGCTAGCCTTTGACTTCCCTTTGTTGTTGTTGCTAAACTTTTTCGGTCTTCTTTCAGGACAAACTCAACAATGGTCTTCATCATGGCCATCTTGAACAATGTTTACATGTGAATTTTTCTCCTCTCTTTCTTAACAATAACATTCTTCCTGCCATTTCCCTTCAACTTCTTCTTTCCCTCGGCTCATTAATGAACATCTTCTTGTTACCCTCATGAGTATCGCTCCTCCTCTTGCTTCCAAATGAGTAACCTTTACACAAACTTCATCTAGATTCAAGGATTAAACATGAGTATAGTATGTCTCAAATAACCATGTAAAGCTCCAATATATTTGAGTAAATTTTCTTGCAAAGACAAATCTACTACCAAAACCAAACTTTCCAAATTCCTCGTAGTAAAACTTTGCATACTCATTCCTTAGCTTATTCAAAATTTTCCATTCCATAGTTGTCTTTAGTTTATATGCCAATGGATAAAAACAATTTTTAATTGCAACAATGAAATCATTCCAAGAAATCAAAATTTTACCATGCTTTTTCATGCTATCCCTCCCCTGAGTCTTGGATTCCCACCAAATAAGTGTTGCACTATCCAATCTTAACGAAGCAAGATGAACTTTGGTTTCATCATCTTGGATTTTTTGTATTCTACAATATACCTCAATTTGACGTATCCAATTATCTAACTTCTCAACATTAACTTCTCCATTGTATATTGGCAATTCAAATTTTATATCAAACTTTAATGAAGGAATTTGCAAAGGAGTTTTACCATGTCCCCTTGGAGAATTCGGAAGAGGTCTTGAACTGGTAGAAGAAGAAGAAGAATATGGAGGAGAGGGTGGTGGAGAATCACCATTCCCTCCATTTCCATTTGGAGTTTTGTCACCACTGCTTCCCTTATGCCTTGAAGGGTTGGAGTCTTCACCTTGCGACAATATGTTCCTTTCCATCAATATCTTCATCATCTCTCTCATCTCCATGAAAACCTTTCTGAGATCTTCATCTTCTGCAGGAACACGTTCATGACTTTCTTCACGAGCCATACTTGGTGAATGTCTCCTTGAAACTTGTGGTGATGGTATATGATTCCTCCTTGTCGGATGAGAACTTGGCTCCACAAGTTGACCTTCTCCTTTTGTGAGTTTCAACCTTGTGAGCATCAGAAACAAAACACTTGCAAAACAATCAAGTCTTCAAAAACCAGTGCTCTGATACCAACTTGATCTAAAAATGAAGAAGACTTGAAAACTTGAAATTATTGCAAGTAAATGTTATGTGTTAAAAGCAAATGGATCAAATTTGCAACACATAAATTAAAGGATTACTCATGTAAAATACTCATAGACAGCAGCATAATCAATGAACATAAGCACATAAACACAACAATTGATAAAGGAGTTCACCCCTCTCTTGGGCTACATCTCCTGGTCTAGCTTCCAATGGATCATTATTATTAATTGCTCAAAGTTCTCAAAAACATGCCTTACAATGCTCAAAATGACCAACCGACTGCTCCAATGGCTTCAGAGCGTCCAAAAACCCCTAGCTGGGCTTTTTCGGCACCTCAATCGGTCGAAAAACGAAGAAGTTAGGCCTCCTCGAAGTCCCCCCTTCAAGCTTGTTGTCTCTGCATCTACAAAACGCACCCTTGTTCCATGAACCTGGCACACATGCAATATATAGCGTAAAAACCCAGCACCGGGCGCAACCGCGCCAACGATGCAAACTGTAGGATGGTTATGGGCGCGCCAGCCGCTAACCTCCTAGCACCTGGGCACATGTGAGGGTCATGTGATCGCGCGCGTTGGCAAAAGGCTAAATGGTTGAACCGTTCCAACTCCCCGTGCACTTAGTCGTGGTCATATGTAATGTAGGAATATAGCCATGGGATAACACTTTAACTGTTTCAAACCACATTTAAAAACCGGGCGCATTCTATATATACAAGCATCGGTTATATGGTATATGGCGCACGACCAAGGGTTGGGGCTAAGCCCCGGCCCGGTCGCGGCCCAAACCTTACCCATATGCAATTTTAAATACAATATACACCACTTACATAACAAGCAACGCACAGTGGCGCATTGGTTGGCAGCCACTTGCCAAGTCATTCCCCTACCCAGAGGTCACGGGGTTGACTCCTGCCAATGACAAAGTTTTAACCATATAACAAGTGACACGTGGCACCCACGGATTGGGCCACGTGTCAACATACCATTAGCCACCAAAGGACACGTGTCAAACAATCATTCGACCACACCTTCCAATCAACAACTGCCACATCACCACATGACACACCATCATACGGTTGTACGACCCTTCCACGTCATCATGTACGGACTGTACAGTCAACGTCCCTTTTTTTGCCTGTTTGACTTTCTGAACAGATTGAAATATCTCTCGCTCCCGATGTCCGTTTGAGATGAAATGAGTTGCGTTGGGTTCGGAACGACGAGGTCTACACTCTCGTCCGGTTTGAAGTGATTCCGAGCAATTTGAATTTTTGAGCAAAATTGGATCCCCTGATTAGCGGGGAAGTGGGGAGGAAGCATGAATTGGTTCTTGAATAAAAGAAGGATAAGTAGCGAGAAGTGACATATTTCCCCTAATAGACAACTAAAAATCTAAGTGTTGCAAATAGTTTTTTTTGTAGGGGAAAGAAGGGCATTGATAGGAAGGGAAGCAAGGGACGATGGTTTATATAGTATGGAGTTGGGATTTAAGGAGACGATGGATCTTGCATGGCTTCCCTTTTTGGATTCTTTGGGAATTCATGGGAAAATTTCCCATAATCATAACATTCAATACATTTAAATCATAGTTGTTCATGATCCCAAGTTTTGATGTGACTCCAATCACTAACCTTCAATCTCTTTGCTTCTATAAGCTTGCACTCTAGATCCAATTTGACATAGATTTTGGAACAAGAATGGAGGCCCTTTTTAGGCAAGGATTTGTTGATGAAGCATATAAGTTTTATAATTATATTCAAAAGGAATTTTTCATCCCAAAGTACCAAGGGGAGGTGATGGATGTAAGTTTTAAACATGTGAAGTAAAGCAATGAATATAGATTCTTAAGCAAAACAGAAATTAATCAATGACTCATACACATAGTACACAAAGATTTATACCAGAAACCCTTAGCCGAAAGAAAACCTTTCAATGATTCATTGTATTAATTTCACCATTCACCATACAATATATATGCAATTTTTTTAGGTATTCCGTAGATACCAAAACCCTAATCACTTAATGCAGGATTAATTTAGAAAACCACTAAAAATATCAAAATCAGCTAAAATAGCAAAAATGCCCCCAAAAAAAAATATTCAGGGTGTTGCCCTGAATGCTACGCACAACCAATGGGGGCCATACTTGACACCCCTCTGTGACCCCCCTAGGAAGCGCCTGGCGCACACGACACAAGGAACACTACTAGAGGGATTGTCAAACACATTTGTCGAATCTAACACGCCCACACACACACATGCAAAGAATATAATACATACCCAACAATGGAGGCACACCTAGACTAGACAAGAGTGGGGGGTATATGCTTTTGGGTAAAATTCAAAGGACTACTTATTGAGGCACATTCCTCATGACTCCATGAATTAGGTTCTACTTAGGAAGATGAGGTCTCTGTTTTCCTTTTCTTCAAAAAGGAAATAAAATTATCCCCTAAATTACAAAAGTGCATTTGAATCATACCTTTGACAAGGGTTTTTTTCTTAGTGAAATCCAATACTCCATTTTTTTGGGGTCAATACCAGGGTTGTATGAAATGTCTTGTCAGTGCTTGTTTATGAAAGGAGGGAGTGCTTTTCCTCATAAGGGAATGATTTAACTACACTATATGGAATTCATCCAATCTCTTCATGAACTTCCATTGCTACATTGACTTATTTTTCCCCTGCTTTATAAAACTATCTTCTTGAATATATAGATTTGTTTCTTTGTATTAGAGCATTGGTTTGTTGAATAAGGGAACCTCTACTAAAATGGCCAATAGATTTGTAGGTGGAAATGTGCTCATGGATGAAAGCTAGTTAAAGGTGCCCCTTTATGTTGTTTCCATGGATTCTTTGTTTCCTTCTTCCCATGTCCTTTGGAAACCCTAGTTCAAATGATCCATGAGCATGAAGTGAGCATGCATAACATAGAATTCACTTCAACCTTTGATAGTCTCTTGGCTTAGATTCTTTTCATTCCCAAAAGGGTCCAAACACTATTTTTTCAAATGGGACAATGTGAAAAGGAATGGTAAAAATATAGATTAAATGTCATTTACACTTGAATACATTGAAATCAATGTAGCATTACAACCGTTTTAGAAGGTTATTAATTGTGTGAATGAATACTCCAATATGGAGCTCATTTATGTACACAGACTTTGCAAGTATTTACACCAATGTTGCTAATATAGAATGCATTTTGACCATGAATATATTTTTGTTTAGTAGATTCTTTTAGAGCCATCTAATCTTGTAGCTAACTTCTCTTCAAATCTTGGAATCTATTGATATAAAGAATTAGAGCTCCCATCAATCTGAGACATTGATCAATTTTTTAACAATCCGAGTGGATTCAGAATTGGGAAAACCCCTTAAGAACAATGTTCCACCACACACGGATCTTTGATCATCATAGAACTTTTCTTATACTTGAAATTTTTATCGGATTCTTATCAAATTTGTGCCCATACAAAGGGTCCCTTTTGTACAAAATTAGCTCAATCTAATTCTTTTCATTTCCTAAAAGGAGAAACACTACTGTATATAATATACAAATAATACATTGTGAAAATGAATTAAAACATTATGCATTCTCAACTATGTGTTGAATTAAATGCAATATACACTTTTATACAAATATAATATATAAATACGAATTAAATACAATATATAATATATACTACAAAAGCAAAGTATTAATAAACAAAGTGAGTTAATAAGTAGACAATCTCAATCATTTTTCCTTAAAAATATTCTCAAAATATAATAGAAATTTCACCAAAAATTGTAGTTTCATAATAACTTTGACCTTAGTTTAAATAATTTAATTCATTTAATAAAAAAAAAAAATCATAAAATTTCAAAAAATAAAAAATAAAAACCAAACTTGCACTTCTCAAAAAATACTAACAAAAAAAGTTTAAATTTATCTAATTTTAAATTACTCCATAACACTCTAATATGGAACTCATTTATGTGTACCATTGCATTCTTAACATTTAATACATTAGATTGTTATTTTAAGCAATCAGTTTTTTTTTTAGAAATGGACAATATATTTCAATCTAAAGGCACGGATGAGCATGAAGAAGTTGTTAAGCTCAACAATTAATGTTTTGAGTCTATAAATAAATAAATAGTTAACGATAACTATAAAATTGATTTAATGCATTTCCACTGTTGAAAAGTTTATGCTCTTAAATTATTTCTATTATATTTAAATTCATCTAATTTTTAACTCACTCCATAAATTATTTCTATTATAATTAAATTCATCTAATTTTTAAATCACTCCATAATTAGTTAAGGAAATGCTCCTATATGAAACTTAGGGATCACCCTGAAGAAGTTCTTAAACTCAAGAGTTAATGGTCTCATAATCTATAAATAAATAAATAATAACCATAAAGTTGATTTAATGTATTGTCACAGTTGAAAAGCCCATGTTCTTAAATTCTTTCAATTGCACTTAAATTTATCTCATTTTTAACTCCCTCCATTATTAGTTAAGAGAATGCTCCAATATGGAACTCATTTATGTGTACCAATGCACTCTTAACATTTAATTCATTAAATTATTCATTAAGAAGTTGCATTTATATTTTCAATACATCTTGATAATGGAGTTACATTTATATTTTTAATATATTTTGATTTAAGACAAGATAATCCTAAGAAGATTGTTAAGTTAATGATTTCAGTCTATAAATAAATAGTTAATAATAATTGTAAAGTTGATTTAATGTAACTTTTGAAAAGTCTATATTCTTATATATTTTTAAATTATTTTCATTACACTTAAATTTATCTAAATTTTAATTCATTTGGCCTAAACACTGAGTAGTAGCTAGTTGTCACATTAAAAAAAGTAAATCATAAAATTTTAAAAAACAAAAAATAAAAACAAAACTTGAACTTCTAAAAAAATACCAACAAAAAAAAGTTAAATTTATCTAATTTTAGCTCACTCCTTAGTCAAGGGAATACTCTAATATGAAACTCATTTATGTGTACCATTGCACTCTTAATATTTAATGCATTAGATTGTTATTTTAAGAAGTAATTTTTGCAGCTCAACAATTAATGATCCAACAATCCATAAATAAATAAATAGTTAATAATAACCATAAAATTGATTTAATGCATTGCTCAAAAGATAATGCTCTTAAATTATTTCCATTACAATTAAATTCATCTAATTTTTAACCCACTCCATAATTAATTAAAGGAATGCTCCCATATAAAACTCATGAATCACTATGAAGAGATTCTTAAGCTCAAAAGTTAATTATTTCATAATCTGTAAATAAGTTTTTAATAATAACCATAAAGTTGATTTAATGTATTGTCACACTTAAAAGGTCTATGTTTTTAAATTCTTTCAATTGCACTTAAATTTATCTCATTTTTAACTAGCTCCATAATTAGTTAAGAGAATACTCCAATATGAAACTCATTTATGTGTACCAATGCACTCTTAACATTTACTTCATTAAATTGTTCATTAATGTAGCTGCATTTATATTTTCAATACATCTTGATAATGGAGTTGCATTTATATTTTTAATGCATTTCAATTTAAAACAAGATAATCATAAGGAGGTTATTAAGTTAATGATTTCAGTCTATAAATAAATAGTTAATAATAATTATGAAGTTGATTAAATGTCACTTTTGAAAAGTCTACACTATTATGTATTTTTAAATTCTTTTCATTACACTTAAATTTATCTAAATTTTAATTCACTTCATTTACACTTAAATTTATTTAAATTTTAATTCACTTCATAATTGATTAAAATTAGTTAAAAAATACTAAAATATGAGATTTATTTATGTATACCAATATACTCATTACACTTAAATTTATCTAAATTTTAATTCATTTCATAATTAATTAAAATTGGTTAAGAAATACTCCAATATATTACTTATTTATGTATACCAATACACTCTTACCATTTAGTGATATTAAATTGTTCATTTTAAACATTAAGTTTTATAAAGAATAGATCTACATTCATATTGTTAATACATCTCTGTTCATTTTACACAATTAAGAAATTATGAAATTTTTAAAAAATTAGGAAATTTCACTCTTACCATTTAGTGATATTAAATTGTTCATTTTAAACATTAAGTTTTATAAAGAATAGATCTACATTCATATTGTTAATACATCTCTGTTCATTTTACACAATTAAGAAATTATGAAATTTTTAAAAAATTAGGAAATTTCTCTTATTTTAAGGAGTAAGTTTTTGAAAGAAATAAAATCAGCATTAATATTTGTGTCACATTTCTATCCAGAAGCAGGGAGGGATCATCATGTAGAGGTTGTTAAGATAAGAGTTGATAGTCCACAAATAAATAAGTAATTAGATAGTTAACAATAACCATGATTTAATTCATAGTAATAACCATAAAGTTGATTTAATTCATAGCCACCGTTGTAGAGTCTACGCTCTTAAATTCTTTCCATCGCTCGAGGCCTAAACACTAAGTAGTAGTTAGTTGTCACATTAAATACAATATACATTCAGATACACTGCAATCGATACACCACAACCCAAATATGGAGCTCATATAGGTATGGAGCGCGCGTTGCTCCTATGTATTTATATTATTAAAAACATTTATATAATATTATTAAAAATTATATTGTAAATAATAATAATAATAATAATATTTTTAATGAATCATTTAATTTTTAATTATTGTAATTTTTAATTATTGTAGATGTTAAAAATTTAAAATAAATTATTTTTTTTTGGAAATTATCAATTTTTTTAATAA
>SNQJ01S0004255.1:99018-119876 GCA_010110895.2 Picea sitchensis
TAAGGAGTGCGAAGGTGATCTTTTCTTTGTCAGAAAAATTGTGAATGGAGAAATAACCTTCTAGCAGAGTTAACCATTTTTCTAGGGCTTCTACATCTATCCGTCCTTCAAACACAGGAATATCAAAATTAACTTGTACCTTGAAAGGCAAGGTGCCTCCAAAGTGGTCGTTTGATGAAGATGCACCTGATTCTATCGGCAGACGTTTAAGGATGTGGGAAAAATTCTCCATCATTTCGTCCCTCTGTCGAGTGAGAGCTTGCTCAAGCAACAAATTGATAGGATCGTCTCCTCCATCATTTTTCTTTTCTTCCTCCATTGAGGGTTTCTTGGGTGTGCGATAGAGATCGTCTTCAAGAGAGACAAGCTCGAGACCCAAATTTCTATACTCGGACCTCATTGGAGACATGCACTGAAAAAACAATCAAGAGCAGCCTACTCTAATACCGCTGATCTAGATTATTTTCGGCACGAAATGAGAGTGGAGATATAATAAACAAATGCACAAAGATATCACGTATATCCAATAATATAACATAAATATAGCAGAGATGCAACCATAAACACAAAGATACAGTAATACATGATTTCTATTAATGAAAGAAATGTACAGAGACTGTAAAAATACAGAGTGAAAGACTCGCTAGAATGGTGGCAGTTTATCTCTTAGAAAAGATGTGACGGCTACTCGCATTCGCGAGAAGATGATTACAATGAGACTATGAAGGCATTTTTACAATAAACAGGAATGCCAAAAACCCTAGACATCCAAAAACCTAACCCTAGGAGATGAAGTGCCAAAAGTCATGTGGCCCCCACTTGGGTAAGTTAGTACATCAACTTCCTGGGGTCGTAACTTTTGCATACGATCTCTATTTTAGGCGTATGATAGCTCATTGGAAAGGTATCGTCAAGGAGATTCATTTTGGGGGTTCAATCATGCCTTTGGCTATCATTGAGAACCTAGATCTCAAAAAAAAATCATTTAGGCCCTCAAAATGGCCCTGGAAGTTAAAACCTGCTAAAAATAGTAAACTGTTAAAATTGCCAAAAAATTGTTTTGAGCCAGTCGAAAAAGGTGGGGGGGCGCCGATATCCACCTGGATCACTTATGGATATTTTTTTTAGAGACATTGTGTCTAACACATATTTGTTTGTCTGTTTATACATATATTTGGTATAAACATTATGTAATAAGGTTTTTTCATTTTAGTATTGCATTATACATATAAAGAAATATTTTCATTTTATGTTGGTTTGAGATTATTCTTCAAGAGGAATTACCACATGTCTTTGTCCTAGAAAATAACACAAAGGGATCATTTCATTTGAAAAAGAAATACCTACTATTCCACATGATTATTAAGTGGAAAACTTTCATCTTGTCTTAATAGTCTTAATTGATGTGTTATTACTTCCCTATTCATAACATCTAATATATTTTTTTCCTTCTTACTCTAGGAGAAGCACACACCTACACAACCTATTTTATTGGTGTCTTACAACCTATAAATCTACTTTTCATATTGATACATTTATTTTAGAGAAACATTTAGCTTAATTATGTCAAATCTTTGACTCCCTAGGTTTTATTTGGAGGATGAAGATTGTATATCCAATTTTCATATATGTTTTCATGGGAATGTGGAAAGGTCACGCTTTGTTGTGTTAATTTTGTTAGGGTTTCTATTTTATTTCTGTGATAAGACATTATATATTGTACTAGGAGACATTACATTGTGTCATCAACGATGGATATTTAAGCACTCTAAAAAATTGGTACAACTATAAAATAAGACAATGTCAACCTGCAACATATAATTTACTCATTCAAATATATGTGCCAAGAACACTTCTCTACCTCATATATCTCAAAAAATCGAACAAGCCCGAAATTTTCATGAAAAAGTAGAAGGAGACATGTTTTTGTTCTTTTTGTCTTGTTGTTTAATTCATAGACAATTTTTTTCTATTGGAAGACAAATTTGTCCAAGTGGAATTGGAATTTTTGGTTATGTCTTCTTATGTCTTCTTGGAATTGGAAGACAGATTTGTCCAATTGGAATTGCTAGTTGTGTCTTCTTTTTTAATACCAAGACAAATTTGTGCAATTGGAATTGTTAGTTGTGTCTTCTTGTGTAATACTAAGATAATTTTTTCCAATTGGAATCGTTAGTTGTGTAATACTAAGACAAATTTATCCAATTGGAATTGGAATTGGAATTGTTAGTAGTGTGTTCTTGTGTAATACCAAGACAAATTTGTCCAATCGGAATTGGAATTATTAATTGTGTCTTCTTTTGTAATACAAAGACAAATTTGTCCACTTGGAATTGGAATTTTTAGTTGTGCCTTCTTGTGTAATACCAAGAAAAAATTGTGGTGGGGTGCTTGAAAGCCATTTTTTCTCTTTAAACATGGGGAATCGACAGATTCGAGAAAGAAAGTCATCCAAGAAAGAGAAACCCATTGAAAAGGTAAAATAATAACTATAAAAAGTAAAGTTATGTATGTCAAAGAGTAGGCTTTCAGAAGAGGGAAATCCAATTTCTAGCATAGTAGATGTTGTTGTTGTGTCTCCTCCATCACCACAAGCAAAGTTCATGAGTTCATTAGATACAAATTCATCCAATATCTCATCAAGACAACTTGTTGTGGATGACCAGATGATGGAGGATTTGCTTGGAGCTGATTATACAATGGATGAAATTAGAGAGGTAATAGGTGCACAACATTGTGGTGAAGAAGTTCATGTGGAGCAACCTCTTGTTGGACAGTCAGATGTTCTAGAAACTAGTCAATCCCATGTCCACTCTCGTCCCAGATTTCATTCACTAGTGATTGAAGGGGAAAGAACTACAACATTGTTAACTCCGCAGTAAGGAGGTAAAGGGTGCTAGAATAGGGGTTCATCCTCCCTACCTAGATTGAGCAGTGTGCGGGGAAGAAATCCTAAAAGCATTTAGGTGAATGAAAGTGGTCTAGCATCACTTGAAGTTAAGTTACCTAATTTTACTATTCGTTATCATTCTTATAAAATCATTAAAGAATATTTTGAACCAAAATTTGATGTCACTAAATGTCAATTATTTTTGGCTTTGTTAAAATCTAGAAGTTTGGCTGTTGTTAGGAGAATTTTAGGCATTAAAATAGTCAAAAGTTTAGAAATGAGTCATCACATTATTAGAAACCTTGTATATGATTTTCAAAGAATTGGTAATAAATATCCTTCTAAAGATCGTAATGCATCCCAAAATGTCTTGTCACAATCAATTGTTAGCAAGATCACAAGAAAACATCATTTTCTACAACAAACCTCTCATCGATCATGAAATGTAATATCAAAACCATTAGAAAGTGTGCTCATAGACGATATAACCTTGACATAGGTGGCCCAACATATTTGTGTGCCTTCACTGGTAGGTTTCCTTGTTATGACATGAAGTTAATTGGAGCAGTTAAGGCACTAGTACAAGATTTCTGGCATGAGAACACTAAGCCTTCTTCCAACTAAAAATATGTACTAAAATTGAGAAGGGGTTCTAGGGACTGTGAACCCCATATTAAACACTTTATTGACATTATACAAAAAAAATTGTATAAGAGATTCATGACAAGACACAGTGCACTTAGCATCGGACAAATATATTTCCATAAATTCAAACCTTGGTATGTACGAATAAACATAAATTGTAACACATGTTGTTGTAGATATCACATTAATTATGGGTACATACCAAGGTTTTTCCTCATTGAGAAAAACGCTAGTCCCATTCACATTAACAATATAACTGGGCATTCCTAGTTGGATGAGGACCAATCAAATATTTTAGCAGATTATGATCACATCTTAGATATCGTACTGTCAGGTTCGATGAAACATTCTATTAAAATTTGAATAATTATCATCAATGTTTTATGCTTTGTTCGTTTAGTAGACTCACGTGTTGGCGGTCCATTTTTTGCAAGGTGCATATATGTAATCGTTTCACCAAGAGGTAATGAATGGGGAACTGATTATTGGTTGTCATGTTGCTTAGAGGAAAAAAAAACCCTCATGTGATCAATAACAAACTTTGAATTCAATGAATTTCCTATTGGGTCGATGGTTATTAAAGGATCATATATGAGACATGATGAAGAATACGAAAGAAAGGTTTTTATGTATATCAATATTATAAACCAAGTGAAGTTGTATACAACTTTATGAACTTGGTTGTCGTACAAATCTCCAACTACAAACAATGCCAACTAAGAACTCATCAAAGGTATGATACTTCTTGCCTTACTATGAGCACAATAAGTTAATAGAGACCATCAGTATTAGAAGTGATCCTGATGGTCTAGGTATGTAAAAGGAACAATTGAACAAATATTTCAAATTTATGAATGATTGAAATTTCGGCTTCATGTTATGGTTGTTATGGTATTCTTTTATTTTCTGGTTTGTTTTTGTTGTTAGGTAACTATGTTTATGCCATGCATTTCCTTGCGTTGCCAAGTCATGCCTTTCATTTCCATGCCATGCCTTACATTTCTATTCCATGCCTTGACTTTCCAAGACATGCCTTGCATTTTGACGCCGTGCGCACTCCTCGGAGCACATTCGCCTCTTCCAGGACCTTCTTTCCTCTCGGCCCGAAGAGCGTAAACGCTCTTCTATCTTCCTATCGGAAGATCTGCACCCACAGTTCTCGTCTCGCGATCCTCTTTACTTGCTTATCGAAGGATCGAAACTTCACGCTTCGTGAGTTCTCTATTTATCAACTGGGCTCTCAGATCTCCGAGACCCGACGCGCTGGTCAATGCTGACTTCTCCCTCCGCTATCGTAACTTCGCTCTGTCGCATCTTCGCTGCTCGTGACACTAGGCACTCGGGGTCCCAACCTCCGAGATCCGATGCGTCGAAATGCCAACAACTCGCGATCTCGCTCCCTCGCGACTTCGTCACTCGCGCGACCGAATGATTCCTTCCTCGACTCCCGATATCCGAGATGCCGATACGTCAATATCTCGCATCACCTATCACATCACCTTGTCGTGGCCTACACTATCCACGAAATCGTCGGGAATTCGCTCCTCGCACTATAGCCTTCTTGCACCTCCATAAGATCCAATGGCCCTCGGAGCTTCACGAAACCTCCTTGGAGAAATTCATCCGTCCTTTTCTTCCTCGTTCAATCCACGAAACGACGAGTTGTTCTTTCCCAGAATTCGTCACCCTGCACGCAAACCTGCGGCGTTCCTTGCAACCTTAAAGGCGCAAATTTCTCACTGGTCCTTTGACACACTTCAAGGCCTATCCTTCCTGAGCTTTCCTCCCAGTCTTCGAGTCCCTTCTGGAAACTCCTTGCAGAAAAACTTCAAACACGGCTAAGTGTTGAAGTCTTCTTGACTCTGCGCACCCCTGCAACAGTAGTCTTTCACTTCCCTTTTCTCAGAATCGCAACTCTGAGACTTCTCCTAGCTTGCGCACACCTTGCACGGCTCTGGTGCCAAATTTGCACTTCTGGGACCTAGAACAAAAGTTTTCTCTACTTGAACCCTACTGTCAACGCACTCCTTGCGGACGATTCGACTGCACTCCTTGCAGGAATTCTCTGGTTCAAGATAGAGAAACAATTGAAACTAACTCCTTGTTCTCACAGACTTCACTTTAACCATGAAATCACATACACAGCATATATAAGCAAGTGTATAACCAGAAGCGAACATTCATGATCATAGTATCAACAATACACAGAGAATAACACAACCATGGAATTGAATCAAATCTTTTCTATTAATTCAATGTCTGTACATGGAGGTTCTTTTCACGGCTCTCTGCATGCTCTTTTCAACAACGTTGCTTCCTAATCCTCCTACAATACACAAAGGAGGGTGTCTATATCCCGTTTCCCTCTCGATATCTAAAGCTATCAAATCTAGAAATAAATTCCTATCTACTTTACATTAAATCTATTAAATGCCTCATCTACCTAAGGACGTGAGCTATCCACTCAAGGTCCATTACAATATACAAAGTGCGCTTCATCAAATCAACACATTAATGTTTTGCGCAACAGTCTCAAGGTGAAATCCAAAAAGAAATCATGCTGGCTTGTCCAGTTGTCTCCCTCTTTCGCGCTCTCTCTCTTGACGTGGGCGATGCTCCTGCATCATACTCCCTCGCTTGAAAATTTTCATGGGCTCCTATCCATGAGCTCCTGCACGGTCTTTCCATGCTTCTGTATCATCGATTTGGTTTCCCAGCTGGCATCCTCCACTGGGTGATTCTTCCATTTGACCAGATACTCGAAGTATTCTTTTCTCCTGGTCTTTTTACCCACTCGTTTGTCCAGTATGCACTCCATTTGCGGCTTCTCTGCTACTGGTAATTGTTTTATCGACTGGAATACTAGTTTCTCAGTTCCAGTCTCTACTTCTCCAGCCCGGTATGGGTATAAGTCTGCGATATTGAATATTGTAGATATCCCGATGCCATCCGGAAACTCAATTTCATATGCGTTTTCTCCGAATTTCCTGAAGACTCTGCATGGCCCAATTTTCTTCATCTTGAGTTTATTGTATGTTCCCCTTGGGAACCTTTCTTTCCTTAAGTGTGCGAGAACCAGATCACCAACTTCAAACTGAATTTGTCTCCGATGTTGATCTGCCCTGCGCTTATATTCTTGATTTGAATCAATCAGTCACTGCTTCACCTGACTGTGAAGTTCCCTCATTGCTTCAGCGAATTCCTCTACACTAGCACTGCTAGTCGCAAACTGTTCTGATCCTTGTAATTTAGCTACTCCTCTCGGATGCATCCCATATACAACCTGAAATGGACTTCTACCTGTACTCCGATTCACCGAATAATTCTACGCAAACTCTGCCTATGGTAACACATTGTCCCAACTGCTTTGATGCTCCATCACCAGGCTTCTCAGTAAGTCTCCCAGACTCCTGTTAACCACTTTCGTCTGTCCATCTGTCTGAGGGTGATAAGAAGAAATAAATGCCAGATTAGTTCCTAGCTTCTTCCATAGCATCCTCCAAAAGTGGCCTATGAATTTGGTATCCCTGTCTAATACAATGCTTTTCGGCAATCCATGAAGTCTAACAATTTCTTTGAAAAATAAATTTGTGATGTGCGTCGCATTGCTGGTTTTCTGGCATGGTATGAAATGTGCCATCTTCGAAAATCTGTCCACGACCACAAAGATAGAATCAACTCCTCTTTGCATCCTCGGCAAACCCAATACAAAATCCATGCTGATCGCTTCCCATGGCCTCTCCGGTATGGGTAATGGCTGGTAAAAACCCGCATTCTGTTTTCTCCCTTTGGAATGCTGACAAATCCGGCATCTGTCAACAAACCGTTTGACATCTGCATGCATCCCTGGCCAAAATTATGATTCGCTCAGTTTCGAAAAGGTCTTGTTTTGACCTAAATGTCCGGCTAAGCCTCCGCTGTGTTTTTCCTTTAGCAAATTCTCCCTCATGGAGAAATTTGGAATACACAGTTGATTGCCTCTGAACAACAATCCCTCCTGGATCATGTAGTCTATCCATGGGCTCCGATCCCTGAGAGATGGATTCTCAGCTACTTCATATGCTTCTGCAAAATCTGCATCTCCTGCATACATGTCCCTGAGATTTTCAAAACCCAAGGTTTTGACTCGGAATTCCTGCAGCAACAAACATTTCCTGCTCAAAGCATCAACCACTTTGTTAGTAGTCCCTGAAATATGTTTGATCACAAACGTGAAATTTTGCATATACTCTACCCATTTTGCATGTTTATGATTCAACTTATCATGTTGACTCACAAATTGCAATGCATGGTTATCACTATACAGTACAAATTCCTTTGGGATCAAGTAATGCCTCCACTTTTTCAGCGCCTGTATGATAGCATAAAATTCCTTATCATACGTGGAGTATTTCATCTTTGCTTCATCCAACTTCTCGTTGAAATATGCAACTGGTCTATCCTCCTGACTTAAGACCACTCCTACATCATACCCACTAGCATCACATTTCACTTGAAATGTCTTCTGAAAATCAGGCAACACCAACACTGGTCGCTCTGTGATCTTTCGCTTCAACAGATTGAAGCTCTTCTGAGCCTCGGTTGTCCAATGAAAAGTCTTATGTCGTTTTTTCACTGTGTCCATCATTGTTGCGCTAATCCCACCGAAATTCCTGATGAACTTTCTGTAGAAACTAGCCAAACCATGGAAACTCCTCACCTCGAAAACATTTCTTGGTGATGGCCAATTTTTAATCACTTCCACCTTACTTGGATCCATTTTTAATTCATTCGCCGAAATGACGAACCCCAAGTAAATGAGCTCTGTCTTCATAAATGAGGACTTCTTCATGTTTATCAACAACCTCTCCTGCTGTAGCTTCCTCATCACAATGGCCAAATGTTTCAAATGTTCAACCTTTGTCTTACTGTAGATCAATATATCATCCAGATATATGACTACAAATTTCCCGATGAATTCCCTCAGGACTTCATTCATCAGTCTCATGAATGTGCTCGGTGCATTTTTCAAGCCAAATGGCATGACCAGCCATTTGTACAAACCTTCGTTCGTCTTGAATGTTGTTTCCATTCATCACCTTCCCTCATGCGAATCTGGTGATATCCGCTCTTCAGATCAATTTTTGAAAAATAATTTGCCCCGCTCAAGCAATCCATTAGATCATCCATTCTCGGTAGTGGAAATCTGTACCTGATGGTAATTTTGTTGATCTCTCTAGAGTTGGTACACATCCTCCAGCCTTCGTCTTTCTTCGGACTGAGCATTGTCGGTATAACACATGGACTCAAGCTCTCCCTGACCAACCCTTTGTCCAACAAATCTTGGACCTGCTTCTTGACTTCCTCATTTTCCTATGGTGTCAATCTGTACGCGGCCTTATTTGGTAAACTGCTTCCTGGTATGAGATCAATGTGATGACTCACACTCCTCATCGGTGGCAACGAATGAGGTAATTCGTCCACTATGATGTCAGCGAACTCCTCCAGCAGTTCCTGAATCTCATCTGGTAAATCATCCACTCTTGTGTTGGTCAGAACAATCCTTGGCTTCTTGACAACAAAGAATTGTGGATCTTCATTCTTCTCCATCTCTGTGAGAAGTTCCTTCCCACTCATGAGAAGTATTGTATTGCTTACTTACGACTTTACCTCTTTATCCTTTATCAGAAGTAATTTATGTGTTCTCCCATTCTTCTCCAGTGTATATGTGTTCATTCTCTCATCATGAATCACATTTCTGTCATATTTCCATGGTCTACCCAAAAATAAATGACATACGTCCACGGGAATAACATCACATAGAATCTTATCATTATATCCCCCTATTTTGAACTCAACCAAGCATTGTTTGGTGACACTCACCTGATGTCCCTTCTGTAGCCATGAGACTTTGTATGGACTGGGGTGATCAGTTGTCTCCAATTCTAATTTCTCCACCATCTCGGTTGAAACGAGATTATCGGTGCTTCCACTGTCCACAATAACCTTGTATTTCCTGTCCCTGGTTGTGCAAGTTGTTCTGAACAGTCTGGTCCTTTGCACTGAGCTTTCCACCTCTTTCTCAGGTGTCAAAAGGACTTTATGCATTCCAAGCGATCTTCCGCTGTCTGCATCTTCTGACTCAGCATCACGCCTCTGCGCTTCAGTGATGTGAGCTTCTCCTGCATCCTTCTTTTTCTCTGGACACTCGTAAGACTTGTGCCCATTCTTCCCACATGTAAAACATGTGATTACTCCTCCTCTTCCTCTACCTCGCCCTCTAGTACGAGGAAGATTGTTTGCATCAACATAACCTCCTCGCTGATCATTCAGTTGTCCTCTCAGCTCAACATACGGTTGCCTCTGCTGTGAGGTTCCACCTCTCTCAGCTTTACCCTCAGGTTTATTCCACTCCTCTTTGGGATTCTGATATTTCTCTTGGGCAACTGCCTTGCCTCTTGGCTGGCTTCTGCCTCGCCCTCGCTGTCTTTGTTTTCGGCTCAACTTCTCTTCGGCTTTCAGAGACAATTGGTAAGCATATTCCACCGTTCGGATGGTTAGCATGCTTAATTCATCCTAAATGTCATATCTCAGACCATTCAGATATCTCACCACCTTCTCATCATCGCTCTCCCGATGACCTGCTCTGATGTTCAGTCGATAGAACTCCTCAGTGTATTCCTTGACTATCATCAGCTTCTGTCTCAGGTTCTGCATTCGCCTGAACAGAGTGATCTGATAATCCCGTGGGATGAACTTCGCTTTCATCTTCGCGATCATCCGATCCCAACTTTTGATCTTTTTCTTTCCTTTGGAACGTCTATCTGCCTGTAGCTCGTCCCACCACAACGTTGCATGCCCTTTCAAGCACGTAACTGCATGCTTGACTTTCTTATATTCTTCCACATCTTCATAATCGAAGTATGTGTCAAGAGCCCTTATCCAATCTAGCAGCTCCTCTGCATCCAAATTTCCCTCATAGACTGGAATGTCCATTTTCGCCTTCGCACCCATCCTGGCAATGGATTTGATCAACCGCTCGGTTGATGCGTCTTCTGCTGTGACCTCTTTTGCATGTCCAGCTTCTTCTTCAACCTCGGAATCGCTTAGATCCCCAGCACCAACTCCACGTCTTTGTGTTGTCTCCATATCCTCAAGCCTTGCTCGGAGATCTCTCATCTGCCTCTCCATTTATGGATTTCCTGTTGGCCTACCTCTTCTTCACACCTCCCTATATTCTGGGTCTGGTGACTGTCTTTCTCTTCTGGGTGGCATGATGTATCCTCTTCTCTTCTACAGAAAGAAAAGAAATCCCACTCTGATACCACTTGACGCTGTGCGCACTCCTCGGAGCACATTCGCCTCTTCCAGGACCTTCTTTCCTCTCGGCCCGAAGAGAGTAAAGGCTCTTCTATATTCCTATCGGAAGATCTACACCCACAGTTCTCGTCTCGCGATCCTCTTTACTTACTTATCGGAGGATCGGAACTTCGCGCTTCGCGAGTTCTCTATTTATCAACTGGGCTCTCGGATCTCTGAGACTCGACGCGCCGGTCAACGCTGACTTCTCCCTCTGCTATCTGAACTTCGCTCTGTCGCGTCTTCGCTGCTCGTGACACTAGGCACTCGGGGTCCCAACCTCCGAGATCCGATGTGCCGAAATTCCAATAACTCGCGATCTCGCTCCCTCGCGACTTCGTCACTCACACGGCTGAATGATTCCTTCCTCGACTCCCGATATCCGAGATGTCGATAGGTCGATATCTCGCATCACCTATCACATCACCTTGCCATGGCCCACAATATCCATGAAATCGTCGGGACTTCGCTCCTTGCACTATAGCCTTCTTGCACCTCCATAAGATCCAATGGCCCTCGGAGCTTCGCGAAACCTCCTTGGAGAAATTCGTCCGTCCTTTTATTTCTCGTTCAATCCACGAAATGACAAGCTATTCTTTCCCAGAACTCATCACCCTCCACGCAAACCTGCGACGTTCCTTGCAATTTTAAAGGCGCAAATTTCTCACTGGTCCTTCGACAAACTTGAAGGCCTATCCTTCCTGAGCTTTCCTCCCAGTCTTCGAGTCCCTTCTGGAAAATCCTTGCAGCAAACCTTCAAACACGGCTAAGTCTTGAAGTCTTCTCGACTCTGCGCACCCCTGCAACAGTAGTCTTTCACTTCCCTTTGCTCAGAATCACAACTCTGAGACTTCTCCTAGCCTGCGCACACCTTGCACGGCTCTGGTGCCAAATCTTCACTTCTGGGACTTAGAACAAGAGTTTTCTCTACTTGAACCCTACTGTCAACGCACTCCTTGCGGACGATTCGACTGCACTCCTTGCAGGAATTCTCTGGTTCAAGATAGAGAAACAATTGAAACTAACTCCTTGTTCTCACAGACTTCACTTTAACCATGAAATCACATACACAACATATATAAGTAAGTGTATAACCATAAGCGAACATTCATGAGCATAGTATCAACAATACACAGAGAATAACACAACCATGGAATTGAATCAAATCTTTTCTATTAATTCAATGTCTGTACATGGAGGTTCTTTTCACGGCTCTCTGCGTGCTCTTTTCAACAACACTGCTTCCTAATCCTCCTACAATACACAAAGGAGGGTGTCTATATCCTGTTTCCCTCTCAAGCTCTAAAGCTATCAAATCTAGAAATAAATTCCTATCTACTTTACATTAAATCTATTAAATGCCTCATCTACCTAAGGACATGAGCTATCCGCTCAAGGTCCATTACAATATACAAAGTGCGCTTCATCAAATCAACACATTAATGTTTTTTGCAATAGTCTCAAGGTGCAATCCAAAAAGAAATCATGTTGGCTTGTCCAGCTGTCTCCCGCTTTCGCTCTCTCTCTCTTGACGTGGGCGATGCTCCTGCATCACATTTCCAAGCCATGCCATGCCAAGTCCCACCTAACCATGCTACCCACAATATCCTGACAGTGTTCTTGAAAATTGCCCTATTGTTCATAATTTGCACTATGCCTCATTGAACAAAACCCTAGTCCTGGAGATCCTAAAAGAAACATTTTTCCAGGAAATTAAATGATAGTGGAGGGGCCACAATAGTTAAAACTTGGTGCCTCATATACAATTCAACCGACGATTCATCCATCCAAGTCTTGGTTTGAGTTTTATCACGAGTTTTAACTTGCCTCCTCAAGCCATTCAGGGATGTGTTAGAAATTTGGTCTGGGGGAATAAAATCCACACCAAGAAGCTTAACGAAATTTCCTAAGTTTTTGCACATCTGTTTGGCCAAGGAACATGCGACCACACTACCCACAATCACCCAACACATTGTTATTGAAAATCAGCCTCTTGTTTAGAATTTGCAGCATGCCTCATTGAGCAAAACCCTAGTCCCAAAGATACTGGAAAAAACTATTTTTTGAGCAATACAATGACAACAGAGGGGCCCAAATAGCTAAAAATTGGTGCCCTAGATCCATTGCAACCAATGGTTCATCCATAGGAGTCTTGGTTTGAGTTTTATCACAAGTTGCAACTTGTCTCCTCAAGCCATTCAAGGACATGTTGGAAATAGACCTAGACCTAAACCATGACCATGAAATATACCTATACCTAGACCTAAACCATGACCTATACCTAGACATAGGCAAATATCTATACCTACACTATTACCATAACCTGGTCCTATACCATGACCTAGACCATGGAAAGATAAGGCATGACAAGGCAAGGCATGGAAAGACAATGTCTAGGTATAGGTATAGGTATAGGTCTAGGTATGCTAATGAAAGGAAAGGAAATGAAATGGAATGCAAAGCAAGGAAAGGCATGACATGAAAAGGCTAAACAAATCTAGGCATGTCAAGGCAAGGCAAGGTCTAGGTCCAGGTCTAGGTCTACATGCTATATCTTGTTCTAAAAGTTATTGACTTGAAAGATTAGTTTTTGTTTTTTTTTAAATAAGTCCTTGAAGTTATGTTGTTTTTCATGAAATCCAAAAGATTCCTAATATAATCCTATTAATCATGATAATCCATGTTTCACAAATATGAAGATACCTAAGATATATGAATAAAGAGAGCTTACGTTATGACATTGCAATTCTCATGCAAGTATTTTATCTAAGATAGATGGGATCACAAGTTGTATAATTTCATGCTTAATGAATCCTTTGATTGTAATTTTTAGGTATTAAACTTTTTCATTTAGTACAAGTATTATTTTTTTCAGCAAAAAAAAAAGGCATGGTACATGAATGCCATTATTTTTGTATTAAATTAACTTGAAAACAAATTCTCTCTAACGATGAAAATAAATATATTTTTACAAACAATTAGTTTTATGAATATCATAATGAAAGTACCTTATAGATGAATTGTGGTTAGAAAAGGCCACACAAGTAAATTCAAGGAAATTGAATGCAATGTAAGGCATGGCATGGAATGGCATGGAAAGGCATGGCATGGCATGGAAAGGCATGGCATGGAATGGAAATCCAAGGCAATGCAAGGCATGGCATGGAAAGGCATGACATGGCATGGCATGGAAAGGAAAGGAAAGGCATGGCATGGAATGGAAAGGAAAGGCATGACATGGCATTGAAAATAAAGGCAAGATATGGCATGGAAAGACAATGCATGACATGGCAAGGAAATGTATGGCATGGTAAGGCAAGAAAATGCGAGGCATGGCATGGAAAGGAAAGGCATGTCATGCTATGGCATGGAAAGGCAAGGCATGGCATGGCATGACAAGGAAAGGCATGGCGTGACATGGAAAGGAAAGGCATGAAATGGAAAGGCATGGCATGGCATGGAAAGGCAAGGCAATGCAAGGCATGGAATGGAATGTCATGGAAAGGAAAGGTATGGCATGGAAAGGAATGGCATGGCATGGAAAGGAAATGCAAGGTATGGAATGGCATGGAAAGGCATGGAATGACATGGCCTGGAAAGGAAAGGCATGGAATGGCATGGAAAGTAAATGCAAGGCATGGAACGACATGACATTCCATGGAAAGGCAAGGAATGGAAAGGAAATGCATGGCATGGTAAGGTATTGCATGATAAGGAAAGGAATGACATGGAAAGGAATGGAATGGAAAGGCAAGGCATGTCATGGCATGGAAAGGAAAGTCATGGCATGGCATGACATGGAAAGGAAATGAATGGCATGGAAAGGCAAGGCATGGCATGGAAAGACAAGGCATGGCAAGGAAAGTCATGGCATGGCATGGACAGGAAAGACATGGCATGGAAAGGAAAGGAATGGCACAACATGACAAGGCAAGGTGTGGAATTAAAAGGCATGTCATGGCATGGGAGGGCAAGGAAATGCATGGCCTGGAATGACATCCCATGATAAGGAAAGACATGACAAGGAATGGAAAGGCATGGCATGGAAATAACACTTCTTTGGATGGAAAGGAAATTTGTGATATGAAATTAAGTCATATGTCCCTAGAAAAAAGGTTTTTTATTTCTTGGGATAAGAAATGTTCCTGTTTTTGTGATGCTTGTTTCATTGTAATCCACATTTTGATTTGAATTTTTCCTTGCATAATGTTATGGAAAGATATATATATTAATGTGTAGGTTAAAATCGAAAGCTACATGGAAACACATGCAATGAGGGACATGCATGGCAAGGCATGACATGGAATGGCATGGCATGGCAAGGAAAGACACAGCTTGGAAAGGAAAGGCATGGAAAGGAAAGAAAGACATGGCATGGCATGGAAAGGAATTTCCAAACATGGGATGACATGGCATGGCAAGGTAAGGCATGGAATTTCATATAAAGGAAATAAAAGGCATGGCATTAAATGGCAAGGAAATGTAGTGAAAGGCATGGAATGGAAAGGAAATGCATGTCAAGGAAAGGTAGTGAAAGGCATGGCATGACATGGAATGGAAAGGCAAGGCAAGGAATGGTATGGAAAGGCATTGCATGGAAAGTCAAGGAATGGCATGGCATGGAAAGGCATGGCAAGGAATGACATGGCATGGCAAGGAAAGGCAATGAAAGACAAGGAAAAACATGGAAAGGAATGGCATGGCATGGAAAGACAAGGAAATGCATGACATGGAATGACAAGGCAAGGAAATAAAAGGCATGACATGGCATGGCATGAAAATGAAAGGCAAGGTATGGGATGGCATGGCATAACATGGAAAGGAAATGCATGGCATGGAAAGGCATGACATGGAAATGAAAAGACACTTCATTGGATGGAAATGAAATTTGTGATATAAATTTAAGTTAAATTTCCATAGAAAAAATGTTTTTTATTTCTTGGGATGAGAAATGTTCCTTTTTTGTGATTCTTGTTTCATTGCAATCCATATTTTGATTTGAATTTTTTCTTGAATAATGTTATGGAAAGATATATATTTATTTTTGTATAGGTTAAAATGGGAAGATACATGGAAAGACATGCAAGGAGGAATTAGTCTATTTTAGATCATAATTATGTTCTAGGGATTTGTAAATGTAACAACCTATATTTTGGCCTTAGAAGGTTAGAAATTTTATTTTTACTTATCTTAGAGATTCATTGCTTAGTATTTGTTGGGTTTAGTTAGAATCATATAGACATTTGACATGTATACATATGAATCTATTTATGTGTTGCAGGATATTATTTTAGTTGTTATATGTTTATGATGATGATAGTTTTGTGATTTGTTTAAACATGAAAATTGAAATGTGGAACTTTGGTATGTGGATACTAGTTCATAATTATGTATAATAGATGCAAGGCATCATGTAAATAAACACACATTTCTTAATTGAACATTAGTACAGATAATGATTCTCATATGAAATTTTAAAATGTATATGCATTGATATGAGCTATTCGATATCCAAATGACTATAGTGATGAGGCGAACAAGGCATGCCATGGGAAGTCAAGGAAAGGAAAGGCATGGAATGGTTTGGTTCAATTAATTGTTGTAATAAAGTCCCACATAAGTGTCAACTAGGTTCATGAACTGATGAAATGCAGACACAGTATGTGCAGGCAAAGGACATAAGTGTATCCTACTTTGTCTTTCAAGGAACATGAAATCTAGGTGATCTTATCAATCGTTCATGAACATAAAAATCAACCACTACTCCACACAGTTAATTAATAACCAAACCAAGAAATCAATTGTCTAAATCCTATTCTATGTGTGAAAAGAAACCAACCTTTTAGTAGTACAATATAGAAACAAGAAACTAATAAAAACGGAATAGAAACTACCCAGGAAAGTACCTATATCATTCAATAATATAAATCCACTCAAGTCTTCATATAACCATTATGCTGATCTATAATAAGACTAACCAACTTGAAAGTAATTCCTAGTGTCTAACCTACCCTTAACCTAAAATTTTTAATTCACTACAAGTAGGAAAAACTCTATGGTTCTACTGCATTCTTACCCACAGACAGTAAACCACAGTGCAGGGGAATGACTCTAAATAAGCCTAGCCACAAATATTGACACTTCAATTGGTGGGTGAAGAAATGAGATAACACTACTCTATGAAGAAGACTTATAGATACCAATAAAACACACAATTTGCACTCAATTGAAACTAAACTCTTGTCCCATGAAATATCATCTTACTTTCGCTAAAACACCTCTAGAGGTTACACCACACTCAACAAGAAGGAAACTCAAATCATAGATATAGGCTCATATTAATAACTTGAAGACCTATGCCCTTAATACCACAGAGTCAAAGTATGGAGGTATCAACTAAATCCTTTATGAGCATAATCCATTCTCCCAACAATCAAAGGGTATTTAAATTTTCATGATATGTAACCAGATCATCATAAAGCTTCTATCAATGCTTCATATCAATCCTTCTTATTTAAGATAAGCAAAAGAGTCAGATCCTTAAGTGGATAGAAGTTACAATGTGATCATGCCTTACATTCCAAATCTTTGACTTTGCTCATAAACAAGTATTTATTAACCAGTGTCAACACTTTAAATACAACTCCAAGTTGACACACACACAGTGGGTAATTTTAGTATCTTAGTTTAGTTTATTCGTTGGATCATATGAGCTTTAGCTTTATTAACAAGTGTGTGAGGTATTTAGATCAGACATTCTTGGTCGTGTAAAATACCAATAAATCCTAGAGTGTGTTTGGATTTCAAGCTTATATAGGAAGGAAGTGTACTTCAGTAAGATGAAAATATTAAAATTCATTCACACATCTGTTTGTTTATATGAAAGCCTTCCATTGTACTAAGGGAAGTTCGATTTATAACACATGGAAATCCACAATGAGTAATGAGTACACATAACTTAAATAAAACCTACAGTTTAGAAACCACTCCACACGAATCTATTCATGAACACAACTACAACAAATAGAGAACAAATAATATACAAATAAATCAACTTACCAATGGAGGTGGACCCATGCCTTCCCAAGTAGCGAGTGGAAATGATTCAGTAACTCACAAATGTACAAACAAAAATAAAACAAATCTGTATTGATATTAAATGGAAATCTTTTAAACAACTTACAAAATATCCATCACAGTATGGAGAACAAAAATAAGTAACACAAATTTCTATTATGTTTAGCAAAGAGTATGTCGGCCTGTACATGGAGCGAATCCCACTATATATCAAGTTTTGAGAATTTATAAGATTACATTTTCCTCCCCCGTTCTCGTGGAATAAGGGGTAAAAATGACTATCAAAACTGAAGGATCTTACTGACCACAATATCCTTTATCCAAGGTTACGATCTTAGGAAATTGATCTAACAAACTAAATACCATTACTGCTCTAAGTTTCAACCCCAATATGTTGTTGCACTAGAAGACATGCCTATGGGTTGTCTTGAAGTTTTGTGTAATGCAGAGGGACATTGGGAAAAAATGAAATGGTCAAAACCCATCTGGATGATCACACAAACAATACCCATATCACCAAATCCATTTTGGGTTCTCGTGGATAGAAGAAGCCATAACCTCGGGTACCAGAATATCCACGCTGGTACTGAAATGCCAGGAATAGTGTGGGATTAACTGTTACAGTAAAAAGGTGAGTATACTTTTGTCATTAATAAAATATAGCCAAAATATCCTAATTAATTCATTAAGAACTCAAAAAATATCAAAATAAACAACCTTTACCTCATGCTAAAATCAAGATCTTAGGCAAGAAAAAAGGGTAAAAGTAGGAGGCAATGAGTTGGATATCAATGCCTAGGTGGGGAATAAATTGCCTAAAGAAGTGTATGCTAAGTGACAAAATTGGAGCTCAACAACATGGCAAGGCAAGGTAAGGCATGTCAAGGAAAGACAATGCAAGGCATGGCATGGCATGGCATGGCATGGCAAGGCATGGCATGGCATGGAATGTCATGGAAAGTCATGGCATGGCAAGGAAAGGAAAGGAAATGAATGGCATGGAATGGCATGGTAAGGCATGGAAATGAAATGAAAGGAAACACATGGCATAACAAGGAAAGGAAAGGCAAGGCATGGAAAGACATGACATAGAAAGGAAATGTGTTATCACTGAAATTTCGTCTGCAAATGGTTACAAGAATCCAACATCGTCAAATAGTTATGAGGTCACCCATGGACCAAACTTACCACAAAATCATTTCCTAAAGGTCCAAAACTATACAACCAGTGATAAAATTAAAGTGTGTTATGACTACGCAGGGTGCGCGTGCACATGCGCAAAACAAAAACACAGGAAAAGTGCACATGCGCCCGATGCGCGACTGTGGTCGCTAAAAGCTGTGCACATCTGAGAATGACGCTTTTATGAGATTGGTCAACCTCCCACCCACTTCTGGTTCAACTTCCAAGTTGTTTTGACACCCAAATCTCAACTGGATCCGACTGGGTGGCTGGTCAAAGACCTAAAAATGCCCTATTTAGCCTCTTTTCACACTACAAGCTTGTTGCACAATGCCTAAAAGAGGTGCTATAAAACAAGGACATGGGTGCACTTCATTTTCAAGGAATTCAATAGAAAAGTTATGCTTCTACTATTCTCTTGAGGAATCCTCTATTCTCATCAAGAGTATACTAGCACCATTACATTGGGCAATCCATCTCACCCCTTGAGTGGATTAGCATGTAATTCTTTCACCATTTTCATTCAAAGTTGTAAGAAGAGATTATTTGTGGGGTTCCAAGAGCCCTCCCTTGGAGGAAGAAGGGACTCATAGTCCTATTTCTTCTTGGTGTTTTCTTTCACTAATATAAACCTTTCCATTGGTGACATGACTCTTATTGGTTTCTTTGTTCTTATGTTCTTATGCTCACTAGTTTAGTTGTTATTTTATATTTCTTTCTCTAACCCTTTGTTTGTTTTTATATTTCTTTCTGTCCTACTTAGCTAACCCAACTAAGCTTGTAAGCACCTCTGTTTTGCTCATCTAGGTGGAAAAAGAGGAAACACAAATTGAGGATTCTGCTGGGGAAAGGTATCAATTTCCTACCCCATTTGGGTTTTTATAGCTCTTCTTTTGGTTTATTTAACCTACAGGTGAATTAACCGGCCCAAGCCAACCTGCAAAACATCCAATTCAAGGTTGAATTGAGAGAATTCCATCTGGAATTTTCTCCACGGCCGTGTGTCATCTGTGCGTGGGTTTATTGCCCACAATCGCGCATCATGCGCACGTGCGCCAAAATCACAGTGTTATTTTGCGTACCTGCACCCAAAAATTCGTTTCGGTCTGTGCATAGGCGCTCAGTGTGCCTCTGTCTACACTGAGACCCGCGCACCTATGCAGGAAAAATACACATTGTAAGGTTTTTTGTGATTTGGGGAAGGCCCCTAGCCTTCTTAAAAGTGATTTCATGCATGTTGTAAGCTACACCACACTTAGTTCCCTCTTCATATAAAGGGATTAGTCAAAACACATAGGCACTTAGGGGGTTTAAAGTCATTATTTCCTCTTTTGCTTTCATTTTGCCACATGGATGGCTTGCTTTGACTAAAAGTATAAGTTGGAATCATTTGTAATCAGATAAAACTTGCATTGAGACTAGAGGTTGGATAACAATCACTTAGTATGCTCTTCTCTCACACTTCCAAGCGACCTTGAGAATCAGAAAAAGATTGTAGGACAATTTCATCTCCCTTAAAAAGACCAAAACCTTTAGGAGAGGACAACAACCACTGTCGGGACTCCTCTTAGTTTGTTTTTCAAATGCATCTTAAGATTGTAACGGGCCCATACATGCCCACATGCTACAAATATAGGATAGTGTTGAAATTTACTTTCTTAGATTAAATCACTAGGGAAGTTTAAAGGTTTTGTAATGGGCCCTGTTATCGCTCAGTTTGTAGTCT
>SNQJ01S0004255.1:132195-153612 GCA_010110895.2 Picea sitchensis
CCTAGATATCGGGGATAACAGGCCCATACATGCCCACATGATCACAATCTAGGATAGTTTCAAATCTTTTCTTATGTTAAATCACAAATAGGGAGTTAAAGGAATAGTAAAGGACCCACATGTCCACATGCTAGCTTCCTAGGGACTTTTGAATTACACAAGGTTGTACCAAAGGCATTTAGTTAATTAGGTAATCAACACTTGTAAGGACAAAGTGAAGTCCACATGTAGCAAGGTGACACCTAATTCATTAAAAAATTAGCGCACTTTCAATCATTCACACACAAAAGTCACTTATCACTCACATAGTTTTCTTCTCAAAACATGGAGGTCAAAGTAAGTTTCCTTCAAAGGGATTCTGAAACACCACACCCTTTTATTGATGAAACTATCCACTCCCATTTAATTTCAACGAGGTTGGCTCACACCCCCAATCTCTCAAACAACCACATCTAATTTTTTTTCTAAAAACTCACTAAGTTTTCCTCCACAAAAGATGCCAAAAGAAATTTTTTAGTCTAGGTAGGATTTCGGGGATAAGCATCCAAATAACTCCCTGTTATCTAGTTCTCAAATTGTCAAAACAATAGAGGTTGTCAAATAGGAAACTTTAAATACTCCAAGTCAAGTGTTCCTAACACCATAAGGAAGGGAGATACCCTTGAAGGTTTGAAGGCCGAAGTCTGATTGTTCTCTGCATCCCCCCTTGAGGCACGCACCTCTTGGACGGGATCCAGCCCGTGACCCATTTCTTAGGTCGAAAATCTAAATGTCGCACTTTGACCGAGGTACCTAGTGACCAATTTTTAGGACATCTACCCAGGTGGAAATTGTGGGCTGCAATTGCACCTTGATCGGATTTTGTGTGGCTATTGTAAAATATCGCCATCTCTTTCGGGATATGCCCCCTTTAACCCTCATTATAACTGATTATTTCATCCTTCACTAGTTTCTGTTACAGTGACTTCAGACCCCATTGTTGAGTACTATTAGAAGGTCCAGTGCTATTTGAGAGGAAGGATGCTATGTCTTTTAGCACATGATCATTTGTTTTCTTTGATTCCCCACGCAGACAAAACCCACTTATCCACATATATGCTTCTTTTTCAAAACACTTTATGTATGATGCACTTCTGATTACATTTTGATTTAGATATATATCGTGTTAAGTTAAAAATTTGCAACAAAGGATCTTGTTTATTTTCTTTCATCACAATTTGCACACACCCACTCAGCTAGTCGGACATCATAGGGGACCCACAGAACCCCTGTCATTCCAGACGCTTGCTAAACCTCCCTCCGCTTTTAGGGGGAGTTCCTACTCTTTCCAACTCATCGGCCCCACCTTCTCACACTCCAGTGAGTGCCATTGTCTTAGGATCATCTTTTCTTGGTTCCAAATTACTTGGGTCCACTTCCCAAGTCCCTCCGTCCACTCACTCTCCTCTACACAGAAGCAGGGGGCTAACTTCCTCTCAAGGAGGAAGTACCAACCCACCTAGCCCCCCTCAAGGGTCAGGTTCACAGAACACTCACACCATGGTTGGAACTAATCCTTTGCCCCCACTACAGATGCTATATTTGGCCTCTCTTAACATACCAGATCTAAGAAAACTCACAAATGATCCTATATTGCATGACCCCACATGGCCTGCAATGCCTACCAAACTACCTTCAGACATCCCCAAGTTTGAAGGAAAGGTAGGTGATGGCCCTGCCAACCATGTCATGAATTTCCACCTATGGTGCTCTTCCAACATCATTATGGACGATTCCATTAGACTATGATTATGTCAATGCACACTCACTGGCCCATCAGCCAAATGGTATGTAGACGAAAAATCGGGGTCCCATGTGACTTTCGAGTCCTTGTCCAAAGCATTTTTGACCTTATTCCAATTACCAATCCGCCACGACAATGGTCTTGAACTACTCTCTAATTTCAAACAAACCTCAACCACACATATCGTTGATCACATTCACGAGTGGCGTAGACGACGTAGTTTGTGAAAAGCTGAAACCACCAAACAACAATGTCTTGACTGGTTTCTCAAAGCACTTGTCTCTCTCCTTGGTAAAGATGTAGCTTCCAAATTCCCTCAATCAGAAGAATAAGCCATCAATAAGGCTTAACAATACGACCTCATCTATTCACAATCAGGGTACTTATACATAGTACTTCCTGATCTCCCAAAACCCATGCCATTCGGACAAGACAAACCTGGGATATCTCACTCAGCAGACGGATTGATTGGTAATACCATGCACCACAGTCCACAACCCCAACAACCACCAATGTATGACACACCTCAATATCCACCGGCATATGGGGGAAACTCTTATTACCCCCCACCCCCTTATCAAGAACCATACCATGTTTCTATTCCTCCACCCATCAGTGGGCCACCGCCGGCACCCCCAATACACCCACCTATCCAAACAAGTTCTGGTACCCCCTCTACCTCAGCTTATACTCCAAGTACTAGCAAAAGTGCCACACCTTACTATATACCTTATGGATCACAACTCCCACAGAATCCATACTTTCCATTCCCTGATCCTCCACAGCCCATGGCACCCCCACACCCTCACGCTGGGGTGAATTTTGTTCAACCCTCTCTTGTTCAGCAATATCAAAATTTTGAATAGCTGAAGACAAAAAATATAACCCATCAGCTGAATAATGCCAAAAAGAAAGGAAGAAATAGGAACAATAACAACCCAAGTCAAGGCGGGAATCAACCCCAACAAAACCAACCTACTGGGGGAAACCAGAATCAAGGGAATCAGAACCCCCAGTGGGGAAATAACAACAGGCATCAAGGGAGAAATAACAATACTATTAAAACCACCTTCCCTTGTGCCCTTTGCGGTCATTTGGGTCATTATACTCATCATTTCCCCCAAATCACTGATTTTAAATGACTGAAAGACTCAGGCAGTGTACCACATCCTCCAGCATCGCCTGCCCCTCAGCAGGCCCCACAACAGTACGTGAAACAACCCCCCTAGCTATATTGCAGAACCCCATTCCACACCAAGGTTTGATAAACACCCAACAGGACACACAGCCTACCCCACCACAGTTGGGACAGTACCTCAACCCAAAAAATCTCGCAGATCACACTATCCTCTTTACTAGTGAGGAAGAAATCCTTCTGCAAACACATAGTCATCAATACCATGCACCCGTTGAGTCTCCTCCCATTCCCCTAGAAACAATCCCCGCACTAATGGGACCCCCGTTGGTGATTCCTTTCCCTAACGCCGAAACACCTCTTCGCATTCCACGCATCCCATTGTGCAGAAATGTCCACAACCCCCAGGCTAGGGCGGCTCATAATTACAGTTTGGTCGATGACTTAGCACAATACTCAGTTTCCATGTCAGTCTTAGAAGTCCTTCAAACTTGTCCTACTCAGCGGAAATCATTACTTTCCGCCTTGGGGGCATTTGACCCCGCGGATACTCAACTCATCACATTTGATCTCGACAATGGAGAACCTCACCTTCCCGCTCTAATCGTTTTTCAAATCCCAATAAAAATTCGAAACATTACAGTTCATCGGTGCATCATCGATGAAGGTGCATCCACATGCATTATGTCCAAGTCTGTATGGAAGAAACTTGGTTCCCCCAAACTCATCCCATCTGCCATTACCTTAAGAGCTTATGACAGACGACCATCGTCTCCTGAAGGGATCTTCCAAAATGTCCCTATAGAACTCGGGGGAAAGACTATTCTTATCGACATTAAAGTTATCGACACCCCACTCAATTAAAATATCTTGTTTGGTCGTAGCTACATGTACGCTATGAAGGAAGTTGCCTCTTCTGTCTTTTGAACGATGATTTTCCCCCAGAATGGGAAGATCATTACCAATGACCAGGTCTCACATTACGAGCCTAACCCTTCTTCCAACATCGATAACATTCTCCCTCTCATCCACACAAGTCATGATGCATACCCACTCATCGAAATGGGTCCCAAAATTTTCAAAGACCCATCATTGTTAGGAACTTACCATGGTGCACCACCACTCATTCATCCTTCCAATCAGGTATGCGTTGTATCATCCAACGGAACTGAGGATACCCTTCCTCCTAGGGAGACTTCTATCATATCTGATGTCCCACTAGTTGTAGAGATCCCCCCTCATGAGCCTCCTATGAACTCGTTGTTGAGTCTCAAAATGGTCCTTATTTTCACTCCATTAATTCACTAAAACCTTCACAATTACTTCCATTTCACCTTCATATCACCTCCACATCATTACATTTACCTCATTATTAGGTTAAAACTATGCTTTTCCAAAGTTTATCAATTCTTAACATTTTTAAGTGAATTTGTGGTTAAACTTTAGAAAATAATATGCTTATACTTATACCTAACCATTAGAATGAGTTTGTTGACATGTGTAGGTGATTTGGAAGCTATTAGAATGAGTTTGTTGACATGTGTAGGTGATTTGGAAGCTCCCAAGACACTCTTATGTGGCCTACAATACTCAAATTCGAATTCCCCTCAAGATATGGAAGGAGATTTGACCTTTATCCAAATCTCCTTCCAAAGAGGATATGTGTCTCACCATTTGCCATTTGGTTGTAACTATATGAGATTTTATGGATCTAGGGAGAGAATAGTGGATCCCATTAATGGGGTAGCTTCTTATTTTCTCAGATAAATAGGAGAGCCTTCTCCTTTCAAAAGGGGTGTGAGAGATATGACATATAGATATGAGATGGAGGGAAAGATAGAGATAGATGGAGATATAGTTGTGAAGTTAGGGAAATGCTCATGTTTTGAATTGATGTAATCATATTCTTTGAATACAAGACATGCTTCCATTTTGATCTCTATTTCAGGAAGAAGATTATGGTGTACCTCTGTCAAGGGATTTGAAGGCCCCTCACACCCACATGCCATTGACTCCATGTGTTGTATATAGTAGGTAAAATTTGTCATTTGTATATTCATGTTATTTTATGTCTCTTTGCTTTAGTAGTTTAGAATAGACAACTTCAACTCCTCGCACATATTGTGTTGTGCCTCTAAGCTTATGAGCTCCTGGTTGACGTTAAATCGTTGAGAATTTATGCTACACATTTTCACTCAACATTTGGTCATGTCGGGGAGGCACAGTTAGGGGATTGAAGTTTAGTTAGATAGGTTTAGTTTTTCATATCTAATTGTTAAAACATTGATTTTCATATTGTGAATGATTTCTTGAATGAGAATTCACATGAATTTGCTTTCAACAATAAGGTATCAGTCATTTCCATTTGGTTGTTTATGCTTTAAAGTTTTTGAATCCAGTTAAGTTAACATGAATGTAAAGAAAACTATGAATGCACCTCTTGAATAAGAGTTTAGTCTTCTTGCATTTACAGTATCTAAGTTAGTTTTAATGCCCTAGATTAGTTTGAATGCTTTCTGCTTTTGATTGAATGAGAGAAGTTGTTGATATGTGATAAGGAATCTATGAATGTAACTCGAATGAAGTTTTAGCATTTCTTACATATACAACACTTAGATTAATTTTGATATGTGATAAAGAATCTATGAATGTAACTCCATTCGAAGTTACATTCATAGATTCCTTATTACATATACAACACTTAGATTAATTTAAGAGTTCTTTTTTATTTCATGGACTAACTTATGAAACCCAGTGACAGCAGATCTTCATAAAGGAGTTCAAGTTTGGAGTGTTTTATTTTCACTATTAGCTTAGTTAGTTTCAAATCCAGTTTAAACCCTCCATTTCTTACTAACTCATCTATGGATGAGGAATTTGACAATGTTGAATAGGTACTTCTTGGAGAGAAAGACCAATAATGAAGACTGGTTTCGAAAAGAACCTTGTGCTAACTCCAAGAATAAGACAGGATACTCACATCCTTGCAAACAACGCAAAGATTTTTAAATCTTGATGAGCATTTTGAATTTTTAATCCGTAGATGGCTTAATTGGAAGCATTCTTTTACTTAGGGAATAAAGATCTTCAAAACAAGTTAGATAGAATAAATTAGGACAATAAAATCGCAGCTCGCTATCATTAGAAGTGTTGGGGTCATTTTTAGTCTATTTTCTCAAAAAAAAAAATCATCATGAATAAATTCAATGGCAAAGTATAGACAATGCGAATTTTTGTCGCAGATTTTAATTGTGTTTTATCCATCCAAGCTAACCTGCAAATAAAAATACTTTTGTTGGAAAATTTATTTGCAATATGACAATAAAGAATTTTGTAAAACTTGGTCATTTGCATAAAACATTTTAGATAAAACTTGGTCATTTGCATTTAAACAATCTTTATGAACTGTTAAAAGTGATTGGAATTTTTCGAAAATCTTCAAACAATGATATTGATCACCTAAAAAAAATATACAATTCTTAAAACAAATTCATTCTTTCTTGATGATGGACTACAGCTTGTTGATAAAAATGTTAAAAATGATTGGAATGATTTTGGAAAACGCTTGTCAAACCTGATTGTTGGTGCTTTCCGTTGCCACGGGAAGTGGGCCGATCTAAATCCATCCTGTCCTGTAGGCTTCAAAAAAAAAAAAAAGTAAATAATGACCGGGTCTAAGCGCGAAACCCAATCGGGCAGAGCCTTCCAAGATCTAAGTTGAGGTAATGGAGCCGGTCTATCGCGGCTAGTGAAAGCCGTGTAAGTTGTTCGTTGGTTTCTTTCGACATAAAGTAATGCATAAGCGTTTATTCTAGAAGGCAATAAGGCACTGAAAGTGAAGTGGATTCTGCACTTCTTTCTAAAAGCTGGGGTTGTTCCGATCGAAACCAAAAATGCTCTGAAACGCGCATTTTCTAAAGAATACTTTGGTTTTTCCGAGGCGCGGAGCGGCAATTATCCATCTGGGTTCAAGAACTCGAAGTTTTCTCTAGTAAACTGAATTCATTTCCTAATTACCTGCGGCTTGGGCCTGGGCACCTTCATCCGAAATTCAAGGGTGGTCTATCTCCATCCGAGCAGTCTATCTCTATCCCACGTCCTTCCCCAGCCTGGTCACATGTTCAATCCATGGAAGGTGGCAAAGCAGACAACCAAATACAGTCTCCTTAACTGATCTCGATCTGAACTGATACATCACTCGATCCGTTGTCTCCTGCGATTTCCTATCTTAGTCGTATCTTTCAGATCCGGTCTTGATCGTAATCATTCTCAAGATGCTCAAGCAAGGCACGCTCACGCCCATGCTCATCGCCATTCTCAAGACTTCCACTGCTGTAACACACCCATGCCCATTCTCGACGCTTCTCCCAAACTGCCATACCGGGTGATGAATATCCACCTACTCTATCTCACAGGTCGCCCAAAATGCCACCGTTGGGAGTCAAATTTAAGTAGATATTTCGGGAACGGATAATAGAAGAAATCTTAACCTTTGGTAATTTAAACATAGTAGTTCCACACAGATGATGGAAACCACGCTTGATTTTTAGATAATGGGATTTGTTATTACAACTGTCAGTGGAAAGTCTCACGCTATTCCAAGTCGTAAGAGGGCATAAGGAGATGCTCACTGCAATCACTTTTTAGGCTAATCTCTTATCCGGTTTAAATCGAGTATCTAAGGGCGTGTTCGCTCTCTAATCCTAGTATTGGTTTGGTCTGGCTTGTTCTTGGAGAGATAGAACTCTTGATCCTAGCTTTGCGACCCAACCCGCTTATTAGAGGTTTCATAGGTATGCGTAGGACTCCAAACTTTCTCCGGCCAACCAACCCTACCTCCCATATTTTCATAGTGCTATTAGTGCCAGCAGTGCCAGTAGTGCCTGCTCTACCGACGAAGGAATATTACCACTGAAAGAAATAGTAACCTACTGCTCTTCCTATTTCTGATTTTCCCTCAACTATTGATCGCATCAACATAGCGAGAAAGGTGCTGGAATTGCTTTTTGGCCGCAGGTCAGATCCGTATTAGCAACTCCCGTGATAAGAGGGATAATATATGGCTCGAAATCACAATGCATGAGTGTTAATGATAATGGTGTCAACCTGCCACAAATACAGGGAATTACGCCCCAACACTATAATGGAGAGATCCACATCATCAGGCATGTATAGCCAGACTTCACTAAGTCCGGATCAACTCCAAAACAATTTAATGGGCACAAATAATTTCTCCCCTGCAGCCGCATTTCATTAACAGCAGTAAGGCATGTTGCACAACTGTAAATGGTGTTTCTGTAAGTAATGCATGCGGAGTTTCAAGTACCCACTCCACTAGAGCCTACCCGGAGATTTACTTCGTGAGATATTACAAGCAGCATTCAGACTCAATATGGGTTGTTGTTGATGTCTCTCTGGATAGTTTATGAGGGAATTCTTCTTCAATTATAAGATGTCGAAGGCGATCATTTGGTTGTCTCATTCAAGAGATGCCAAATAGCTATTCCAAGGTGACTTGAGTGGAGCATGTTGAAGCCGATGATAGAGCAGTGCACCATATCTATCGTCAGCTGGTATGCACATGTGTGATCTAACAAAAACAGGAGGTAACTTTACTTTCATGCTTATTTCTTTACTAATGGATTGATATTAATATCATGATTGAGTCAACTTAATACTTTGACTTTTCTTAACCTGTTTCATTTGGCATCTATTTTTACAGAAGAATCACTAAGAAATTGGCCATTTTCTTGAGCACATTTATGTTCTTCACAAGTTTTTTCAGGTTATAGGTTAAATCAAGTGATCAATATGAGATTACATTGTGCTATTAATTGGTCTCCAGACAAATTTCATGATAAATTTTAAAGAACCAATCCATGATCATAAACGCAATTTTAAAATTATGAATTCTTTGCAACTCGTATTGCTTAATCAAGCTTGACATGTTGCATGACATATTAGAAAAATTGGAAGAGATGGGTTTGTTCTTAAATGTAAAAGCATGGTGAAAGACCTATTCGACATCTCCAATTGGTTGGTCAAAGACTAGCCAAACTCACTTATTTCTTTTAGTGTAATCTCGGAGAAGATTTGGTTATGTTTGAAAGTTTGCTTCCATTGAGAGTCATTCCATTGATATATTTGAAAGATTGCATGCCATAATTCCATCAAGAGTCATTATCCATTTCCCATTAAAATTCATTCTCTTCAATCCTAACTCACCAATAAAACCAACAAGGCTCATCTACAATCTTTTTGGCCCACTTTACATATTCATTGTCATTTATTTTTCCTACATCTCAATTTTTGGCCCTCCCACATATTCAATTTCATTTTCCTACACTTGCCAATAAAACCTTGATTCCATACACCATTGAGTCAAAGTCCTTGAGTCTAATTATCTTTGTAAAACACCTAGAGGTTTGCATGCCTTAAATGGTAAGTACTCTACAATGAACAATGGGAGTACAGATTAATATCCCTTGTTCAAGGATCTTGTGGTGGTGACCTTCACCCACAACAAACTTATTCTGTATTCCACAAAGATGTTAGGCATCTGACTCCCATTGGAATCAATGGTGGGAGCTCTCGTGTTAACTAGTGGCATCCATCAATGGCAACTAAGTTAACAATTTCTTGTTATGTTCGACACCACATTATTTAATCACATAAGATTTGTGCCATCTAGCAAGAAGACTTGAAGACCCATATTTCATAACAGATGCAGCAACTTTCCTTTCATTGTTTTTTCATCTTGTCATGACTTGAGGACAAGCCAATAAATAAGGCTGGGGGGGAATGTAACTTCTATATTTGTATACCTTCCAAGCCTTAAACATTTTCGGGCCAGGTATCTGAAGAAGAAGAAGTAGATTCAACATTCAAGAGAAGATCTAGTAAATAGATTCAAATAGCAAAGAAGCAGATTCCTAACATTCACAGAGAAGATCCAGCAGCAGATTTAGCAGTAACAATAGATTCCGAACATTGAGCAAAGAAGATCCAGCAGTGCCCTAACATTCGAGGATATCTAAAGTGCCAGATTCCAAACATTCAAGAGAAGATTCAAAGAATAGATGAAGTGCCAGGCTAACTCAACACAAGGTTCACTTTTTCGATCTCATCCACTATTTTCACAACCAAGTAAGAAGATTATGAACAGAATTTGCAGCCACATGTGCACAACTCTCATCCATTTTGAAAGGGTAAGTTAAGGTATGATATTTTCTAACTTTTAACCATTTAATTCCTGAAAAGTGAGAATGATAATTTTGGAAAAACTTCACTTCCTTTCCTCATCTTACACAAACTGCCAAAACCATCAGTTTGGGGAGAGGGATACATTTACATACATACTTTGTCAATTTCTATTTTTTTTCATATTCATATATCTCACATACCTTCAAAATATATTCACTATTACATGAGCATATAAATGGCTTTGTCAAAAGTATCTAAACGTTAATTGAATGCCAACACAATCATGGTTGTCACACAAGAACCAACCACATGATGCATTCCAACAAAAGACTCTGCATTAATAAAAATCATATTATGCAAAGATCATACATTAATATTGAATGCAACAAACAAATATGGTTGAAACACAAGAACCAAACAAGTTGCAGTTCATCAAAAACACTTTTGCAAAGTGTTTTTGATGAAGTTAAGCAAATGATATCATGCAAAGTTTAAGCCAAAAGCTCGAGTATCAAAAGTAATAGATTGCATGATACATGCAATATCTCTCAGCCTAGTATGTTGAGTCTCAAAATGGTCCCTATTTTCACTCCATTAATTCAATTAAAACCTTCACAATTATCCATTTCATCTTCATATCACCTCCACATCATTACATTTAATTCCCATTATTAATAAAATCTATGCTTTTCCAAAGTTTATCAATTCTTAACATTTTTAAGTGAATTTGTGGTTAACCTTTCTTAGAAAATAATAATATGCTTATACTTATACTTAACCATTAGAATGAGTTTGTTGACATGTAGGTGATTTGGAAGCTTCCAAGACACTCCTATGTGGCCTCCAATACTCAAATTGGAATTCTCCAAGATATGGAAGGAGATTTGGATAAAGGTCAAAGAGGATATGTGTCTCATCATTTGCCATCTGGTTGTAACTATATGAGATTTTATGGATCTAGGGAGAAAATAGCGGATCTCCATTAATGGGGTAGCATCTTATGTTCTTGTATAAATAGGAGAGCCTCTCCTCAAAAGAGATGTGAGAGATATGACATATAGATATAGAGATGGAGGAAAGATAGAGATACATGGAGATATAGGTGTGAAGTTCGTGATATGCTCATGTTTGAATTGATGTAATCATATTCTTTGAATACAAGACATGTTTCCATTTTGATCTCTATTTCATGTTAATATTATGGTAAAATTTGCTCAAGGATGGAAGGGCCCCCATGCACTGATGCCATTACACCTATGTGTTGTATATAGTAGGTAAAATTTGTCTTTTGTATATTCATGTTATTTTATGTTCTTTGCTTTAGTAGTAGTTTAGGATAGACAACTTCAAATCCTCACGCACATATTGTGTTGTGCCTCTAAGCTTACGAGCTCCTGGTTGACATTAAATCGTTGAGAATTTATGCGACATATTTTTCACTCAACACTCGTCGACTCCACCAGTTCACGATTTCACCTCTCCCCAAGGCCATATCCTAGTTTGGGAGATAGTTCCCCAAGCCATTACTGAAATCCCCTTCTTCTACCCTCCACTTGACATACAAGCTTTCCAAGTATCTGCAATGCTTACCCTCCCTAATATGGTGTTAGTAATTCCAGTTTTGTATTTACATCCACCAGAGATGGTCCCCCAACCATCCCTCCCCCCCCAATGGAAAGAATCCCAATGATGATTCTCATACTCACTCCCACCATACCCTCTATACCCCCACTCACTAACCTCCTTGCCACAACTGGGGGCAGGTGAAAGAATAAGGAGCCCACAGCTCCACTTCCCCCACGTGTCCAACCTCCTTGCACGCTATGTGAGAAAGATGGACACCAAACCAACAAATGCCCATCTCTACCTGAGTTACGGAACCTGATTCCACTCAATCAAACACCATCAACGCTCACCATTGTAGAAAGCACTGCCACTAGCTCTCCTCACTCAAGTAGCAAAGGGTTGCGAACCAAATTCGCTTGCACTATATGTTCAGAATATGTCCATTATACACACCATTGCCCAACACTACCGTGCTTCCGATAGACATTAGTCGCAGTATGCCAGAGCTTCCAGAACAAACCCAATCTAGTTACATCATCCCTACCAAAATTCACTGACATCCATTATGTCACGACTTTAGTCAATGAATGTACAAGATGCCCTTTCTCTCTATGTGAATCCTTAGATCATTTTACATACCAATGTCCTATGATCATTGAATATAGGCAACACCAATTGACTCTGATTCAAACCCCTGCGCCCCCTACAGAATCAATGGTTGACCTCACCTCACCACTTGAGATTCTTCATATCATTTCTCCTAAACCAGAGGCACTCCCTATTCCTTCGTGGTTCTTGGACGACTTATCCTAGGATTTACCCCCAAATCCCCTCAATTCTCCCGTACATTTCCCCACGAAACTTTTACATGCAACTACCACTGGTACTCCTTAGTACTTCGATATTTGGTTTATGTCGAGTGAACCATCGCAATCTCATTGCATCGTTCCCCCTTCTTCTTCATCACTTGCAGACAAACACAAGGTGACAGTCACCGATATCACTCTTCACGATCCCTTGTATTCCCGCCAATTCCACTGTGACAAGGACATACTCTAAGAGTTAAACACCCCCGACTACCCATGGGATGCGCTCCACCACAGAGTGCTCTTCTTTCCACAGGAAGCCTCCATGCCTCCTAACCAACACCCCATATACGCAGTCGAAACCAGGGATTTTATCCCATCAGGGCGTATCGACTGGTTCAACAATCCCATTCCTGCCCTTGATTCTTTTGAAGAAGGAAACATGGCCAACATTTCCCCGACCATCAAAATCGATATTTCCATCAAAAATGGAGTCGTCGAGAAAATTACCATTGGCACCTCTTGCACTCCTCATTAAATCACTGCCTATAAAGCCCTCTTCCAAGAATATTGAGATATTTTTGCCTGGTCATACACAGATATGCTTGGCCTTGATCCCTCTATTGTCGAACATTGCATCGACACCTATCCTGACATTACACCAGTACGTCAAAAACAACAACCGCTACACCCATCCAAAGAAGTGGCCATTAAAGCCGATATTGACAAATTATGTGCGGATGGGTTCATTTACCCCATCGCCTATACCTCATGGGTTTCCAACCATGTACCCGTCAACAAAAAATAGGGCACTATCCACGTTTGCACGGACTTTCACAATCTCAATCACGCATGTCCCAAAGACAAATTTCCAACGCCTTTCATTGATCAAATTATCGACGACTGCATAGGCCACGAGGCTCTATCCTTCATGGATGGTTTCTATGGTTATAATCAAATCCAAATCCACCCAACTTATCAATACAAAACCACATTCACTACACCTTGGGGTACTTTTGCATATCGTGTCATTCCTTTTGGCTTAAAGAATGCTGGCGCAACTTTGCAACGGGCTATGACATACATTTTTCATGATCTGGCTCATATCATCCTCACATACTTAGATGACCTCACAGCTCGATCCAAGAAACGCACCCAACATCTTGATGATTTATGGATCATCTTCCAATGGTGTCGTTAGTACAACATACGCTTGAACCCCCTCAAGTTCATGTTCTGCGTCACGGAGAGGTGCCTCCTTGAATTCATCGTTTCCAAAAGAGGTATTACTTTGGACCCCCTTAAAATCCAATCCATCATAGAAATTCCACCCCCCTCGGAATTTATGCCAACTCCAGAGCCTACAGGGAAAAGCTAACTTTCTACGGCGATTTGTCCCAGACTACGCCACTTGAGCACACAGTTTCCTTCGCCTACTATGCCATGAAATCCCATTTCACTAGGATGAACATGCCCAAAAATCATTTGACAATCTTAAAATGGCGCTCTCCAATGCCAATTAGTGCACCTGACTACAATCGTGACTATATCCTCTACATATCAGCATCAGTTGTCTCAGTAGCAGGAGTTCTCATTCAAATCGATGATGACGATCGTGAGCATGTCATTTACTATTTTAGTAAAAAACTCTCAGGGCCACCCTTGAAGTATAAACATGAAGAGAACTATCCCTTGTAGCCGTCCTTGCAATCCATAAATTGCGTCATTACATTCTGCTTCCCACAACTAAGGTCGTAAAAGATTCCAACCCTATGCAATACTTGCTTAGTCGTTGGCAAATTAATGGAAAATTTTCTTGATGGATCGTTATCCTTCAGGAGTATGATCTTGAATTTTCATCACCCAAGAGCAAGAAAGCTCTCGTCCTCGCCGAACTTGTCACATCCCTCCCCTCTGATACTACCAATGCCCCCATCAATACCGATTTCCCCGATGAACATCTCTTTTATATCACTTTGGATGATCCTTGGTACGACAACCTCCTCGTCTACCTCCAAACCCAAAATTTCACTAACCACCTCTCATGGGATGATCATCGTCATATTCGCCACTAGGCCCCCCGCTATCTCCTCATTGGAGATATCTTATATCGGCGAGGGGTCGACACCATACTTCATCGATGCTTGACTATCGACGAGGCCGGTAGAGTCTTGAATGACTGCCATATCGGCGCATGTGGGGGCCATCTTTCGAGAATGTCCACGACTCATAAAATCATCCAAGAAGGTTATTTTTGGCCTACATTGTTTCACAATTGCATTCATGCCGTGAAGCGATGCGGGAAATTTCATATTTACGCCAACAAATCACGAGCACCACCTGCTCTTCTCCACCCAATAATTACTTCAAGCCCCTTTTGTAAATGGGGCATCGACTTCATGACTTGTAATCCCCCATCCAGCAATGGACACAAATACATTGTTGTCGCAGTTGATTACTTCAAAAAATGGGTTGAAGCCATGCCCACCTTCAACAACACCGTTGACACTGCAGCACGTTTTTTCTTTAATCACGTCATATCCCGCTTTGGAGTACCACTCCAACTAGTTTCTGATTACGAGAAACATTTCAAGAATGAGATTTTCGTCGAACTCTCATCTCGGTTAGGATTCTCCCATGAGTTTGCCTCACCATACTACCCTTATTCTAACGAATAGGTCAAAGTAGTCAACAAGGTCCTTAATATCATGTTGCAGCGCACGGTTAACAAACATAAGACCAATTAGCATCAAATGTTATTTTCCACGCTATGGGCTTACCGTACGGCCATGAAAATAGCCACTGGTTTCACACCATTTCATCCAGTCTATGGGGTTGAGGCCACTCTTCCCATCGAGTGTGAAATTCCCACCTTACACACTGCAATTGAGCTATTGCCCAACACTACTCCAATGGAACAGTGATTGTTGAACTTAGAATCCCTGGATGAAGATCATCGATCTTCATTACAGAACAATGAGGCAGCCAAAAAATGGTCAAAGGCCACCTTTGATCGCCATGTCAACCTTCACTCATTTCATGAAGGCGACCTCGTCCTTGCTTACAATATCGCTCATGATACCCTCGGTCATGGAAAATTTGAGTCATTATGGCATGGCCCCTACATTATACAACATTGCCTCACCAAAGGCACATACATCTTGGCTTTCCCCGAAGGCCTCTCTCTCAAAGAAATCGTCAACGGGTTATACTTAAAGAAATTTTATGCCCGAGCGTAACCATTCTACATCATGTTATTTCTTTTATAGTGATTTTAATCTTTTTTCCATCCCTCGCATCTAAACTAGCATTTGTGTTATTGATAGATGCTTCCTCCACTGACCTACCACATCGGTTACACCAACGATGCTAGCCGGTGGACACAAAATATCTCTTCAGTAGCTTGGGCCCTCTATACCCCCTCACATGAACTACTCCACTCTAGCAGCATATGTTTGGGTTCAGAAACCAACAACCAAGACGAATACACTATCATCATTGGCCTCCTTTTCGATGCCCGTCAATATCATATTCATCACCTTAGCATCTTTCTTGACTCTCAACTAGTCATCCTCCAGCTCAACAATGTGTACCACATCCATGATCCGTGCCTCTTTCACAAATACCTACAAGTTAGACTTTTATCTCGACACTTTGATTTCATTACATTTACACATATTCCAAGACAATTGAATCAAATTATAGATAACTTAGCTAACATCATTGGCCTCCTTTTCGATGCCCGTCAATATCATATTCATCACCTTAGCATCTTTCTTGACTCTCAACTAGTCATCCTCCAGCTCAACAATGTGTACCACATCCATGATCTGTGCCTCTTTCACAAATACCTACAAGTTAGACTTTTATCTCGACACTTTGATTTCATTACATTTACACATATTCCAAGACAATTGAATCAAATTATAGATAACTTAGCTAACATTGTGTTAGATTGGCATATATCACATCAAGATACCTCTACACACACATAAACCATCAAGAACCTGTCATAGCATATATATAAATTAGACATCATCAACACATTAAAAAACACATGTAAAAATCACATAGATCCCAAAATGTATACTCATATATATATATATATATAAATCGATCAACAGTGCCATCAAAATGTTTACATACATACATCATACAAAATCCGCAGGCCAGTGGATCACCTTAGTACAAAACTGGTCTCACTACACCAAAATGGGCTCACCAGCCTATATACAAAATACAAAAATACATAGACTGACACTCAAGGTGCCTCTAAGAGCACCACCTCCTGCCCCTCCCTCAGGTGGTGGTGCCCCACACACTACTGATCCCTCCATACCAGGAAGTAACTGTCTAGTCATCGCAACACCTGCTATTATTGCTCGTCGCACAACGACCTGCCACGTCAGCGGAACTCCCACACACTTCTCCAGGATGCCCTCATCCTAGATACGCGACCACATGCCCTCAAGCATGCCCTGTAGCACTGCCTCCAGGTGGCAACGAATATCCTCAAAATCTCCCCCGGCCTCCGCCGAAGGAGCATGCGATGTCCTGGCACCATGGTCATCAAAATGACGTTTTCTCGCTACTCTCTCATCACCAGCTAGTCTCGCCTCGATGTCCTGACGACGACATCTCTCTCCTACCCACAACCCTTCCCACAACGGTCTCCCTGGCTCCTGGAGAGCCGACACTCTCATCATCTCAACCTCGCACCCGCGAGGTCCCACATCTGCACATACAAACAACCAAATGATAGTATCAGCATCTATACAAAATACATATGTCATTCTATCTCAAAAATAAACATATCAAAATCACAAACATACCTCGGTGATCAAACTCCTCCCCTGGAGGTAACACCATGTCCGGATCACCCTGGAAGTCCACACCATAGTATGGATATTGCAGTATGACCTGCGACATCTTCCACCACACCTGTGTCACCTCAGTCGTGAAAAAATGGTCACCCTCGCCACCACCATGGCGAACCAAAATCATCGACCACCACCTCACTCTTGGCTCTCGCACACCAGGAGCTCCCAATAAAATCCTACGGCACAACATCGACACCCTCTCCAAAAACCAAGCCACCACGATGGACCCAAAGGCAAAGTCCCCTGAGTTTGTGAACCGACATCTGTCCAGCTACCCTACCATCCTGGCATGCAGCATAAACCCCCAGGAAAAATGCTCGCCAACCAGTGCCCTCCCCATAACCCTCAGCTGACCACCAATGATCCACTGAGTCACGAGGGACCCATATACCCTCACAATCATCCCTGCTATACAGCGATGAGCTAAAGCATCCATCGCCCCGATACTCACGACGGAGACCAACGTGTAGTTCTCCCTCGAACAATACCTCTGACCCAAGGTCACTAACGACAGGTCCACAGGCAACACTGGCTCCGCCAATAGGGGCATTCCCCGAAAAGAAAGCCTAGTCAGAAAGTATATGTCCTCCACCGCAATGAAGGCAATTTGCTCTCCCCGCACCATAAAGCAATGAAGGTATGAACTCCACATACAGATCAGAAACTGCAGGAGATACTCCTACGCCCATATCAACAGGAACTCGAAGAACTTCAGCAACCCACAGGCTACAAAAGTGGCATGAACCCCCGGCTCCTCAATAGCCATGGAATCCCTCAGTTGTGACCAGTCCCGCTCTTGCCAATGGGTCGACATCATGCCAATGATCACCTGCAACCACATAATACAGTCCTAGGTCATCCATATTGACCATAAAAAACATTAAAAAAGATAAGTTTTGAACCCATCAACCTTGCCCCCAAGACACGCCTGTTTAAACCACAGGCGCGCACATATGCGCACCTGTTCACCCCACAGGTGCAAACATATGAGCACCTATTCACCCCATCGACGTGCACACAGGCATTCATGTCCATCCCACAGGCGTGCATGCCCACCCTACAGGGGCACCTCCATGTGCCCTTGTCAGGAACATAGGCACGCATCATAGCATGCATGTCCACTACACAGTCGGGCACCCATGCGTAGTTGTGCAGCAAACAGGTGTGCATATCATGTGCACCTTTGTCCCCCCTAAGGGTGCACCCATGCGTGGCTATCCAGATAACATGTGCACACCCGTGTGCACATATTTCCGGATCACCCGTGCACAGGGGGGCCCACACCCATAAAACCCTCTATACGGCCCTCCGTATAGGCCCTGCCCATAAATTGAAAACCTACTTCTATGCAGGATGATAAGACTACTAACCTGAAGCTCACTGGTCCTAAATCGACTGCCTCATTCTCCCCGAATCTCCAAATCGCCTCTAAATACCTCTCGTCCAGTCACTTTGGTAGCAAGTACAAATGAGGTGGAAATGCGGGCCCTACAACTATATATAGGCCTTTCCGCCAAACTTCCAAACACCATTCCAGGAGCTCTGGGTGTTCGTTTTTTGATCCGTCTTCAGCCATGGGATCATCATCCTGTCATCTACATCAAGATAGTCCCCAGGGCATTTTTTATACTTAGCCCGTGGGGCACCATTTTTTCATACCCCATCCAGGTACGCATGCTCATGTTCAAAATTATCAAATAAATGCTTGTATGTTCGATTCTCTTTAGATATTGTTCACATCGGGTATTTGGTTTTCATGTGTGCAGGTACTTGGTCATTATACATCAACGTAACCCCTTCAGGTATATAATAAACACGGGCATGCAATCATTCCCTCTGAATCTCAATTGCATCTCCAGTCACACCCTCTGACATTTGCCTCTAGGATCCCCATCTCTGGCTCTACAGTACCGACACCGCCATTGCATCTTAGGTACTGTCACTCAGTAGCACTCTCCCCCACATGAGTCATCCCATTCATAGCACCCTTTGGAACTTTGACACTCATGTTGTTTTTCAACCCTTTAGGGATGGGAGTCTCGATAGTCTTACCTCATGTCGTGAATCAACCACATACTCCTTCTCCTCATTTTGCTAGCTTTCCCAATGGACTCCCAGATTATATCTTCAAGGTTCTCTTTTGACTACACCTTCTCAGTATCATGAATCCTCCATTTCATCCACAATCAATTTGCCCATCTGCAAATTTCCCTCCATTTCACCTACCTCATAGAGAAACCCACCCATGGGGCCCCCACCCTCCACCAGTTCTCCAAGCAAATTGTGCCCTAACCGGCCCAACCATACTACATTGGGGCACCCATTTCTATATTTGTACACTCATCCCAAATTAATCTTTATTTATTTGGTAAACTGTAAAAAGCCTTTGTTTCCAGCATTTACATATCTTTTTGTCGTCACCTTTGGCAACCTTCTTCCCTTTCTTGGCAAAGGCAACCCATGTCGCCCTTGGTTGGGGCACTCCTTATCATCTACCCCTATTGACATCATCCATATACTTCAAGTATCCCACAGGCCACTTACCTCTGCCCTCTAATTTTCTTCACTTTGTCCAGCCTCTGGCACAACTTATCCCATGTCTTGTTGTCCCCCTGACACTCGACCGAGTTGAACGGTTGCAACCACTTATACTTCTCAGATACCCCCAACCAAGGGCATCTTTGAGTCTTCATACATCTTGATTTCGTCCATGTACCTCCTCAGTTCCTAACCTCACCTAGTAGATTTCATGAATCCCTTTGCTTCTTGGAGTCACGTCCCCCTTTTTGTCGACATCAACACAAGTTTCCAGAAGGGATACAATATCTTGACTCTCATTACCTTTCCAATGAGAGGTCTCGGATGGCACAGGGAGAACCACAAGTTCTCCCTACTGTCGTTTACCCCCGTAACATTCGACTTCAACACTTTGTCATGTTATGGTGGGTCTTAGTTTGCGACTATTGCAGTGGTTTCTTATATTTTCCGAAGACCTCTGAACTTGGTTGGGCTATCAATGCCTACAAAATCTTTGATACTTCTTAAAGATGTCACTGCCTACTATTCAGAGTATGTTCCTCTGCAAAATTTTCTTCTGCCTTTATCACGACTGGCCCCGAGGGTGTTGCAGTTGTCTACATCAACACACCATTCCTTTTTGAGTTACATGACACAAGCATGGGACATGCCCGCCTCGTTTGTACATAGTTTATTTTTACACACGTTATGGAAGGTTGGGTTCTACAGGTTCCCTTCTCCCTCCAATGGGTAACTCTTGACACTCCCACTATCACTCTCTCTTACAATCGCACTCTCAGTAGAAGAAATATTGATGAATTTCGGCTATACATATGCTCCTAACCTCATCCATCAAGGGGCATCTTTTATCACTGAAATTTCGTCCGCAAATGGTTACAAGAATCCAACATCGTCAAACAGTTATGAGGTCACCCATGGACCAAAATTACCACCAAATCATTTCCAAAAGGTCCAAAACTATACAACCAGTGATAAAATTAAAGTGCGTTATGACTACACATGGTGCGCGTGCACATGCGCAAAACAAAAACATAGGAAAAGCGCACATGCACCCGATGCGCGACTGTGGTCACTAAAAGCTGTGCACATCTGAGAATGACACATTCATGAGATTGGCCGACCTCCCACCGACTTCTGGTTCAGCTTCCAAGTGATTTAACACCCAAATATCAACTGGATCCGACTGGGTGGCTGGTCAAAGACCTAAAAATGCCCTAATTAGCCTCTTTTCACACTACAAGATGGTTGCACAATACCTCAAAGAGGTGCTATAAAACAAGGCCATGGGTCCACTTCATTTTCAAGGAATTCAATAGCAAAGTTATACTGCTACTATTCTCTTGAGGAATCCTCTATTCTCATAAAGAGTATACTAGCACCATTACATTGGGCAATCCATCTCACCCCTTGAGTGGATTAGCTTGGAATTCTTTCACCATTTTCATTCAAAGTTGTAAGAAGAGCTTATTTGTGGGGGTCCAAGAGCCCTCCCTTGGAGGAAGAAGG
>SNQJ01S0004256.1:0-47290 GCA_010110895.2 Picea sitchensis
AAACTGGGAACTGCAGTGCGCATCAAAATGGGAACTGCAGTTTTGAGATGTGTCAAAATGAGAACTGGTGCCCTGTATTTATACTGGTTCTGCCAGATTTGTTGGGGCCGACTTCTCCTTTTGGATATGTGTTTGTTCAGTGTATTATTATTATTTATGGCCGACTTCTTCTCTTGGAGGCTAATAACCTAATATAAATTATATTCTTGAGCCGACAAGACTTCTAGGGTCATTAGCCAACTCATTAGGGTTTACTCTTGCTTTTCGGAGTCTTCTATTCTCGTTAGGTTCACACGTGGAGGTAAATACCTCCCGCAGGTACCATAATATTAACATCTTTAACCATTGTTCACTGCATTAATAGCACTAAAAACAATTTAATTCCGAATGTCATTCCTTGATGGATGCATCTTTTAAGTTCTCTGAGGATAGAAAATTAAGAGATATTACAGATTTGAAGGTCTAATCCACTAAACACAACTCGACTTCTAATTCTGTTGGAACTGAAGGTCTGCTATGGTTTGACATAAATTTGTCAACTCCAAACAAGATTCAACACTGCTAATGAACTTGATACATCATGGTCTTTTAGTAAATCTGAGATATTCTTAAGCAAACTGTGCTGATTTCAAATCATGTTGCTTGAGGATTAAGACTGTGGCATTCCATTACAGTAGTCTGTGGACAGTTTCTTGGCATCTCCACACATTATGTTGGAAGCATTCTTTGATTGGTTTATACTTGCAACAAATTTTTTCAACATGCTTAATGATACATGATGAAAGATTTCTAAGAAGAATAGACTCTAAATTTCAATGATTTCTTGTATTGGCCTGAAGAGTCATGGTTAAATCGTAAAACTTCGCTAAAATCCTAATCTGGATTTATCAACAGATGCATAAATAAATTCACAATGATGCTGGTGTAATCCAGAAGTAAGGACTTGTTCATACTTTGGTGGTTAAATCTGTTAATTTTATCCACACAAAACAGTATTGTTTGAAACATTAGACACTTAACTAGGCCTTACATATACTGCATCTAAATCTGTTCAGATATTTGGTTTGAGCATGGTCACATAACAGCGCCTTGGCATTGTTACTTTCTTATGTTGATGGATGATTTCCAAGTTTGATTCTGCACTTTGAAATTCTTGGGTTCATATGGTTTAAAATTTCTTGATTAGTAATTCTGAGGTCACACACTTGGTATATAACTAATGAGCTCAATTTGCAAAATGTTAAGATTCGAGCATAAAAATATGGTCACTAGTTCCATAGTTACGACTCTTGACTCTTTATTATAGCTTATTTTGTAAATAATGAAGTTATGAACATTATATGACAGTTTACCTTTGAAGTTTAAAGTTTGAAGTTTGAAATTTGAACTATTGATTGAATCTTACAACTCTTTGGTAATGAATATGATGCTCTAGAGTCTATTTCATTTTGTGGTTGATGTTGTCTGTTAGTATGTTACAATCTATTGATGACAAATGTTTATGATTGATGTTAAATGTGTACTAAATGGTTGATGTTTTAATGATCATCACTAATCAATTAGTTAAATGATCTTATATCTATGTTTTCATGTTTTTTACAATTGATTCAACATTCTGCATGTTTTATATATATATATATATGCATCAAAATATATATATTTTTATGTATTATATAAAAAACGCTCCCGCTCCCGGAGATTTTTGAAAATCTGCGTTTCCCGCTCCTACTCCTGCTCCCCGCTCCCAACAGCCTTGGTATGGACTATACGAAATTTCACCCAGAAATTAATGCCAGCAGATGCCTCGATTTCTGTGCAAGTAAATGCTTGTATGGCAACCTTGGAATGTGTGCCAACCTCCTAACAACTTTAACTGTTGTCTCCCTCAATTTTTGTGCATGAAAATGGTTGTACAACCTCTTGAAATCTGTATTGTATGGACTGCATTAAATGTTGAACTCTACCTTGAAAAACATGCTAGCTAGTTGCCTTGGAATGTGTGCTCTAGCTCTGCAAATGTTGCCTCCTTCCTCAAGCTCGACCTCTCTCTTGCTCTCTTCTCAAAAATGAGTGAAATCAACCCTAGCTAGGGTGCACCCTCCTACCCTAATCGACCCTCATGGTAGTAGGTGAGGAGTTTCACAATCCAACGATTGAGATTGGATTAGATGGGTGATTGAGATTGAGTGTCTCTTCACTCACCCCCTCACTAAAGTCATAAAGTCACCTTTTAATTTGCATCTCACAAATTAAATGACTAGGGTCCACATTAGGCAATTTCTCACCCCTTAGGCACCTAGGTTATAAGAAACACTTGCCTAGGTACTTTTTAATTTAATTTTAACAAGAACAGCCCGAAATCCCGAAGTAAATCTGAGCCATTGAAGGCTGAGGACACGTATCGACAGATCTAACACTCGGGAAAGTTAACACTTCGAAGGTTTGTGGTGTTGTGCATCTCGAAACACCCGAAGCCCGAAGTTCCAAAGTAAATCTCGACCATCCAAATCAAGAGGACACATGGAGGCAGATCTTTCACTTCGGAAATATGGCACTCCGAAGGATTGCACAAGCAAGCAGACGAAAACTCCCGAAGCCCGAACTCCCGAAGTAAATCTCAACCGCCCAAATCAAGAGGACACGTGGAGGCAGATCTCTCACTTCGGAGATACGAAACTCCGGAGGATTGTTAATACTATGCATTGAGAAGGCTCGAACTCCCGAAGCAAATCTGAGTCGTAGATCTCGACGGGTAATTGAGACCGTTGATCTCCTCTTTTGTTCGGAGTTTCGCGAGTTAAGAAGGTAAGAAAGGAATATCACCCGAAGTCCCGAAGTAATTGTGGACCGTTGATCTCAAATCAACGAGGACCATAGATCTTTGAAACAATTGCATTATTCAGCCATTCGGCTATTCGGAGAAATTGAGACCCTCACGTGTCGAAACGCCCGAAGCCCGAAGTCTCGGAGCGCCTGGTTTTCAGCCCCCGGTCACATGAGAAGCTAAACTTCAAATTCTTTTTTAGCTCTAGAGTAAACTCAGAAATCCCAATTCCGCAATTAGAGGGGCTACAGTTTCTAAAGAACAGAGCTCAGAACTCTGACTCCGTAGATCTCGTGCTCAGATAGTCAGATCCAGCCAGATCGAAGCTACAGAACTGGTCTACCCCATGTTTTTCAGCCCAAAGTCACACAAAGGATTTCGCCGACCTGGTTTCACGCATAGGAAACAGGTAAGCACGAAAATCTCTAACAATTTTTTTCTGTTAAATTTTTTTTTCAAGATGGCCACCTCTAGCAATCTACGACCAACACAAGGACCGATTCTTCTTGGAAAGAACTATGAATTTTGGTCTCTTAGAATGAGATCCTTCTTACAAGCACAAGAGTGTTGGGATCCAGTGGATCTTGGCTACGTGGAACCAGATCCAGCAGACCTTGCTGCCATGACCAATCAACAGAGAACTGCTCATGCAACACAGAGGAACAGAGAGAATAAGGCAAAATTATGGATTCAAAACTCAGTGGATGACTCAACTTTCTCAAAAATCAAAGGCGTTGTTACTTCAAAACAGGCCTGGGACATCCTTAAATCAAATTACCAAGGAAATGACAGGGTGAAAACAGTCAAGTTGCAGACCTTGAGGACGCAATTTGAGACTTTAAAAATGACAGAGTCTGAAAACGTTGATCAATTTATGACCAAAGTCATGGGAATTGTAAACCAGATGAGGTTGACTGGTGAAAACATCCCTGATCAAAGAATCGTTGAGAAAACCCTCAGAAGTCTACCAAAGAAATTCGAAATGGTTGTTACAGCCATCCTTGAATCCAAGGATCTGTCAAATTTTTCAACAGATGAATTAATGGGCTCTCTATTGACACATTAGACCATATTACATCTCGAAGATGAGTCAATAGCCAACGCCTTCAAGACTCAATTCTCCTTCAACAGAGGGAGAGGCAGAGGCAGAGGCAGAGGTCACAGAGGAAGAGGGAGAAATCCAAGTAACAATCACTCAAGTGAAGGTCATAGACAACAGAACCAGAATCAGAATTTCCAAGGTCACAGACAATAGAACCAGAATCAGAATTTCCAGCCTCAAAGAGGCAGAGGGAGAAGATCAAATGACAAATCAAGAAACAATCGTACAGTTGGCCAAGACAGTTGGCAGTGTATAGTCACACACTGTTGAGGTTATGGATATAATTAACACTCCCTCTTAAACTCAATAGTTACAAACATCAGCACTGATAATGCCCAAGTGTTGTCTCTGAAAATAAAAAACGGATTTTCCTAGTGGTTTCGTAAAAATGTCTGCGAGCTGATCTCATGAGCCACAAAATTGAAGTGTGATGTCACCATTATTGACTAGCTCGCGTATGAAGTGAAAGCGAGTGTCAATATGCGTGTTTTTCTTTTGAAACATTTATGAGGTGAAAGTGAGTGTCATTGTGTACGTTTTCTCTTTGGCTCTTAGATGTACTAACCTTGATGTACTTTTATCTTGATTCATAATGTAGTATATGCAACATTCTCCCAAAAAAATGTTCTTGAAAGCCAAGAATTCGTTGTTTCTCAAAGACCAATTCATATTCCCAATAGGAAAGATATTGGGTAATCAAAGAATATAAACATATTGAGTCAAACGTACAACATCTATGCACAGCCAGGTGTGTTGTTTATATGCAAATGGGAACACAAGATCATGACATTTAAAGAGAGATAATGATCATAATCATTATTATTTTGCATAAAAATTGCTGTTTAGTTTCCACAAGACGTGGGTATGGATATGGATACAGGTACAGGAATGCAATTTTTGAAATCTAGGTATGGAGAAATGTGGGGATACAAGTACATCAAAGGACACACGAATTAAAAAAAATTAAAATACATTAAAATTTCAAATTTTAGATTTTAAAATCATAAGATGACAAACAATGAACAATTGTCTATAGCATAATATCCTGCAGTAATCGAAGATAGATATGTCCAATAAGTGTCCAACTATAGTCCCTTTTACAAAGATAATATCCGAGTTACAAAACCTTGAAATTTAAATATTTCAACTTTCAAACCAAAAATCAGGTCTACATTTCAATATTTGCTTCATCCAATTCGAGTTCACTCCTTGTATCTTCTAAGTCCTCTATCAAGACACTCTCCAGGAACTCATCGCTCTTCAGCTCAGGATAAGGCTCATTTGTAATGGGAAGTAGATCAATGAGGCCATCTCATTGCTACATAAATGTTCATTGTTACTAATAGTTATGCTCTCTTCCAATTCAATCTGGGTTTAGGTAGCCTTTTTTCTCTTTCTAATTGTGATTTTTACTTATTTTTTGTTTTTTATGAAGAAATTGTGGTAGACATCAGGATGCTCTGGGATATGCCAGGGGATGGTGGGAGTCTTCAGGGAGACTTATTGTGTCTCCAAGACATGTACCCAACCTCATGAGACATGTGTCCCTGCTACTATGTACGAATAAGTTACATAACACAAAGCCTTGAAGTTTTCTAAAGGTAAGCCATAGGTACATAATAAAATTGATACCATATCAAGAAAACCTTCCTCTATCTCTATTTCAATCAACAATTACATGCTGTGAATTGTGAGCAAGTGAAAAAAACAAACCAAATTTTCCGTGAAAGCTGATACAGGCCAGTCCCTGCCATTGCAACGTTGACACTAAACAAGTTCCAATTTTTCTGCAGTCAACACACGCCAAGTTTTCAATCAGAGCCAATTTGTAAGTATGCATACTACTTACATCCCAGATAACATCATGATTTTCAAAGGCAAAAGTAAGCATTATACATGTTACAACTCATTACACATAATCTTTAGTAAACTTTAAAGGAAAATGACGAATGCACAATTCCTTAGATGAGTCCCAACTGGTTGAGTTTGAATTTGAACTGTTCTGACAAGTTTCTAGAAGAATGAACCACTTAATAATTACATGTGCTGTTGCCAAAGGGTCCAATGTTTTGCCTCTCAACCCCATATTTCTATCTAAGATTCAGCCCAATTTCTGACATTAATAATAAATATCAGCATTGGGACCACACTTTCAATATATTTTTTACATGCTTTGATTAATTTTATTGTTGATGTTTTGTAGCTTCGGGCAGGTACTCTCACATGGCCATAGGTGTTGGGCATGTGGGAATCGTCGTGGGCACCACATCACAATTTTGATTTGGTGAAAACCCCCTTGGATTTGAGTGGGGACTTCATGGGCTTGATGGTGGGATTTGTGGGTTTGTGTTGGCCCGTTGGGGCTTCACACCCACAAGAAAATCTAATTTGATGTTGACTTGTAAAGGGGTTTCTATGTTGACCCCTAAGACTTGTATATAAAGGAGAGAGGTCATCGTGACATTTGATATTGTGTAGAATGTGTGGAGACATGATGGAGTTGGCATAAGTGAGTCTGCACTTATGCCAAGGGGCTTGGTTATCTCAGCAAAGGAATGTTCGTAACTTTGGCAAATCTGGCCTAGGAGAGAGGCAACCGCAGAAGGAAGAAACCAAGTGAATTGTACAGAAGTGTTTGTACATGTTTTCATACATGTACTCAAGTTGCAGGAAGGTGAATCGCGTATGTACGTAGGTTGCAACCGGCACAGTCGCATATGTACGTGGGTTGCAACCAGCACAGTCGCATATGTACGCGGGTTGCAGTAAGGTGAATCACGTACAAGGTTTTTGGGCAGGGGCGAGTCCGTAGAGGCTAACGTCAGTAGCAGTACAGGTGAAGTCAACATGCCGTACAGGTGGGCTACAACAGATTTGTAGGCAAAAGATATTTCCGAGTATTTTGTTGAGCTTGTATTTGTTGATATTTTGTGGTTTTGGAAGAACAACGTTGTCATCAGATTTTGGGAAATTTGTATTGGCTAGGAGGGTTGGTTTTGCCCTCAGAATTTCTGAAATTGATCAAATTACAGAACAAAAATTTTGTGTCTCGTGTGTGTTGATGATTCATCTCTGATCTTGTTGTTTCCACTACATATATTTTTAGTCAATAATTTTTAGTGTAAAATTGTTCAGTGATAACAGCTAGGGTTTACTGTTAGCTCACTAGGAAGCAATTTCCAGATCTGAAAATTAGTCGCATAGAGTTGCATGTGAAAATTGACATGGTATCAGAGCCTGGGATCTTAAGAGAAGGGGATCATCTTTGAGACACATAGCTACTACAGTTGGTTGCAGATTTCTTGTTATGTTTGGACAGGTCACAGGTCACAGATCTGAGAGGGAGTTGTCGCAGTGTTGAGGAGTTAGCTCTGAGAGGGAGCTACGGTGAAAGTTGCAGGTGGCAATAGGTTAGATGGTCTCTGGTTTGAGACATGGAGCAGACCGTTCATACGAGGAGTTGTGGACTATTGCAGCTTGGTGGTGTGGCAAGTTGGGAGTTTTGGTGGATTGGTGGAGAGCCCGAATCACAGCAGTATGTTGTGTAGCAGGTTGCCAACCCTATGGATGGACTTCCAATGGCTTGTCATAGTGAGTTGTGATCTAGGTCACCTGACATGTCCCTTATGGGTCAAGTGTCTGTATCCACGGTGTCATTGTGATGACATGCTACGGTACATGTCGGACACCACTTCAACCCGTGTCATGAGGTAAGGACATGTCATAAAAAAGTGTCGAACACCATTCTAAGGACGTGTCATGATTTTATGACATGTGTCCTTCGTAAAGTAGGCCGCAGGAGGTTAAAAAGGGTTTTTTTCTTGTCTTTTAGTTGTTTCATTAATTTATATGCCCGTGGAGGAAGTCGGATTTCATCATTTCAGCCATCGGTTGATTTGTATGATGTATCTTTTTCGGAGTTCATGATGTATCRCTGATCAATATCTACTATGATCTATCAATATTTTGTCTATTTCAGTAATTTTTGTCTATATATATATATATATATATATATAACGTGTCCCCCGTGTCCTGATTTCGAGGGTCGTCGTGTCCGTATCAGATACTCATATTCCCGTGTCAAGTGACTTAGGTTGTGATGGTTGCATCTCGGGTGCTTCGGCACGAACGAGATAGCTTCGTGTGGATGGCAGGTTGATGAGATAAAGTCTTCATCGAGTCGAAGAGTTGTACATTGTCGAGGTATGACAATATATGAAGTATTTGGCCCAGGAGGATGAGGACAGTTGCAGAGATGAGTAGCAGTGGTCTAGAGTGGACTAGATTGAGTGTCCATCCGCAGCTTGGGACTATTTCAAACAAGGACACGAGATCTGTTGTAGCATGTGTAGACGCAGAGAGTTTTTTGGTGACTTGGATGATGGACTTAAGCAGAAGTTCATTGGATGGTCGTGACTTGGGGAAGAAGGATGCTTGCCATGGAGGATTGCATGGTTTTTATACAGTGGGAACCATGAGAACATGACAGGGGCATAGGATTTGTTCATGAGCTTCACAGTGTCTAACTCAGGTATGTACGAGGGGCTTGGTATGAGGACCAGGCATGTAGTACAAGGATCTAGAGCAGTGGTATTCCGAATGGAGTCGAGGGATGTGTTTCCAGTGGAAAATGTGTTATGGGTGCCAGGAGTGTGTTCTCAGCCTCAATGATTGAGGAGTAGGGTTATGCAATGTTGTTATGGAATGGACAGGTGTTATTGGATGCCCAGAGAATCTAGCCCAAGCACAGTAGTGGTCCTAGAGTTAGGGAGGACAAAGTATATAGGCTGAGGGACTAGCCTATGCATGTTGTGACCAGCAGGAGCGAAGAGACAGATGAGGAGCAGGTAGCCCCACTAGTAGCACAGACTCGGAGGAGCCCAAGTTCCAACTTTAGAGGGAGTCAATGGATTCAAAAGGAGTCTGACTTCAGAGGGAGTCAGCAAGCTCATGAGGAGAGTTGGCCATTCAGAGGAAGTCTACCTTCAGGTCCACATGGGAGAGAGGCATCTTCCTAGACTGTCGGGACTCAGGAGGGTGTCATGGGTTGAGATGGCCAGACAGGAGGCTTTTAGGAGCAAGGTGTCTTCCAAGATGGGATAATACCAGAGAGGAGGATTTGCTTCAGTGACCGAGGGTGCAGCCAGTCAGAAGAATTGGAGAGCAGGATTTGCTTCGGTGACAGAGGGGGCAGCAAAATAGGTGCATTGGAGAGCAACTGTGGTAGTAGCGGATCCAATGCGGGAGACGAAGCTACTTCCAGGTGATTGTGGAGTGTGGTGAGAATACCTTCCTCGCTAAGAGGGAGTGTTGATGTTTTGTAGCTTTGGGAAAGTATTCTCACATGTCCATAGGTGTTGGGCATGTGGGAATCGTCGTGGGCACCACATCACACTTTCGGTTTGGTGAAAACCCCCTTGGATTTGAGTGGGGGCTTCATGGGCTTGGTGGTGGGCTTTGTGAGTTTGTGTTGGGGCTTCACACCCACAAAAAAGTCTAATTTGATGTTGACTTGTGGAGGGGCTTCTATGTTGACCACTAAGACTTGTATATAAAGGAGAGAGGTCATTGTGACATTTCATATTGTGTAGAGTGTGTGGAGACATGACGGAGTTGGCATAAGTGACTCTGCACTTATGCCAAGGGGCTCGATGATCTCAACAAAGGAATGTTTGTAACTCTGGCAAATCTGGCCTAAGAGAGAGGCAACTGCAAAAGGAAGAAACCGAGCGAATCGTACGAAAGTGTCCATACAGGTTTTCGTACATGTACACGGGTTGCAAGAAGGTGAATAGTGTATGTAGGTGGGTTGCAGTGGGCACAATCACGTATGTACGTGGGTTGAAATAAGGTGAATCGCATACAGGGTTTCTAGGCAGGCGCAGATCCATACAGGCTGACGTCAGTAGCAGTACAGGTGACATCAGCATGTTGTACAGGTGGGTTGCAGCAGATTTGCAGGCAGAAGATATTTCTGGGAATTTTGCTGAGTTTGTATTTGCTGATATTTTGTGGTTTTGAAAGGACAAGGTTGTCCTCGGATTTTGGTGAATTTGTATTGGCTGGGAGGTCTGGTTTTGCCTCGGAATTTCTGAAATTGATAAAGTTACAGAACAGAAATTTTGTGTCTCATGTGTGTTAATGATTCATCTCTGATCTTGTTGTTTCCGCTGCAGGTATTTTCAGTCAATAATTTTCAGTGTAAAATTGTTCAGTGATAACAGCTCGGATTTACTGTTAGCTCACTAGGAAACTATTTTCAGATCTGAAAATTACTCACATAGAGTTGCATGTGAAAATTGACATTTATAGTTAAATACATTGCATTTAAAAACATCATTCTGCAATGCTTTTATTCCTACTTTATGAACCTAATTGAACTTGGGGAAGTCCACCACCATATGGAATGAACATAAGTTTGCTGAAAATCCTAGGAGAACACACATCTACACAAGGAACCTAAATATGCCAAGTCCTTGAAGAATACACACATACACACACACACAAAAGCAAGCAAGGTTGTAAATATATTGTAAATAGATTATGAACGTTTCCAGCCGAAATAAAAATAGCAAATAGCAAGAGCATTTTGCTGGAAAACAATAACAAATCACATAGAGCAAGCAGAATATGCACAAAAATCGCCCTGCAAAAGTGTGAAAGGAAAATCGAATCTGTTAAAAATCACTGACATAGACTCCACACTGAATAACCTGAGCAGGCTGACAATCCACTGCCAATCAACAAAGAACATGACCAATGTTCAAAAGAACTGATATGGACAATGAACAAGGAATAAACTTAAATATGATCAACACAATAAAGAACATGCTGAACTGGTTCAAAAATGAGAATTTTCCCATCCACAAGATTCAAGAATCAATAGTAGCATTGCTTGAAATTTGTATGCTAGGTATTTCAGACCATATATGAAATAGTCATAATCGGCAATTAATCCACGTGGATCCCAAAAATATTAAATCGGCAATAATTGGGAAAAATTGGACAATCTTGGTGCCCCTGTGGGCCTGTACTGTTAAATGAAACATTATTGGAGTATAATAGTCATTGTTGCTATTCAGTTCAACAAAACATTGTGTTATCAAGCGCCAAATGTGTACACTAGAGCTGCTATCCACTTTATCAGTTACGTTATGAATTCCAAAGTTGCCTTGGTTTGAAGTGGTGGTAAGAACATACCTATAACAAATATTGATCTAGCAAACAAATATATAATCTAAAGCCATAAGTTAAATAACAAAGGCTAGAGATATATATCATACTTAATGCATATATCATATAAATTTAAAAATAAGAATGAAAAAGGACCAAGTCAAGAAATAAATTATTTCAATTCTCTTGCATGAAACTCCTGAACTGCCCTCGTACCAGTGTCGGAAACTCGCAGACAAGACCAAGTGTCCATGATGAGTGTGGAACCTATAGGAAGTCTAAAAAACCCTAATCAATGGAAAATGAGGACAGATTAACCTCTAATTCATTTCTAAACCTACATACAAATCAACCTATCATTCTTACTTTCTTGCAAGATAATGTGTTATTCCCCAACATACCCCTTTTTGGGGGGGGGGTTTACATTTCCAGGTGTTCCCAATTTCTGAAACTAGTACACATTTCGTACAACTTAGTTTCAATGGTGTCTAAGTCCCTATCAAAACTAGATGAAGTATTAGTGGGACCCTTGCACTTTCGAGTGCCCACTTAATATCAAGGAAGATAGTAAAAGAAATTTTATAGTAACTATGGCATTAATGACAAAAATTCAATGGCCAATATAATAGACAGTAAAATTTGGGTCGACAAAATCTAAAAAAAAATCAAGATTTATTTGATGAGATTTCAAGAAACGGATTAAGATAGCTTCAAAATATCTAGACAGTCCCATGCACTCTATGTTGCAGGAAACGCCCCCCCCCCCCNGTTTCGGAGCCCGAAACGGTACGGTATGCCGAAACGGGTACGGTACGGCCCCAAAATGCCGTCGGCCGTACCGTATGGCGTTTCTCGAAAGGAAAACGTCGTACAGTATGGCCGGCGGCGTTTCGGGGCCGTACCACGCCCATACGGCCGGGTTTCCGCAACTTTCAAAGGAGAATTAGGCAAATAAAGGGGTCGTGGGGCCCCCAAACTTCCAGTTAGTGTTAGTTAATGCCTTTTTGGCCTTCTCTAATTAGAATGAAGATGATTTTATGTGTATCATTATGTTTTTCTTGCAATATAATGCTTTATTTTTTTTAAAACTATATATATAAATATATAGATATATTTTAATTTTTTTATATACGGCGTTTCCCCCGACGTTTCCATTTTTTGAGGACCTGTTTCGTATCATACCTGTTTCGGAAACTTCGTATCGTTTCCCCGTTTCGTGCAACTTAGCATGCACTATTGGTTTATGGTATATGTTGTGGTTCATTGAAAAAACTAGAAATTTGTCAATTAATTGGCCAATGTTTATCACTAACTTCCTCAATAAATTCTGCAATATTGAAGAACATTACAAAGATAGAAGAGTGGAAATTATCAAAGATATAATTGCATCACACTACAAGACATCCAAGCATCCTTCAAGAAAATAAAAAATGACATCAATAATCAAATTCAAGATGGATCCATTTCCCAAATGGATGAATTCAATGAAGTCATCAATGAAATTGGATTTCAAACCATTACCTTAGATGATAAGTTGATCAACACTACATCCATCCATGAATTTTTGGACCCTTCTTTTCAAACTAATGGCAATTCTGAAACGATTGAAGAGACCTCCTTTGTTGATGATTTTGTAGCTTCAGGAGGTATTCCTACTAGAGGCCATTGTGTGTGGCATGTGGGAATCTTCGTTGGCACCAAATTAACCTCTCGTTTCAGTGAAAACGCCCTTTGGGATGAGGCTAGCCCGTCGACCAAGGGCGTGTTCCACGTGACCAGGGCCATAGACCAGGAGTCGGACCGGAGATTAGGGCGTGGGAGGCTTAAGCACTTGCCACATGGTCGGTTACATAACCAGGTGCCAAATGTCAAGGGGCTCAACCAGCGCTTGGACATATGGCGCGCTCCATATGACCAGAGGCCCGGAAAAAGGGGGTTGTGTGCCAAATTTTTGCCATTTGTGGGTTTTTAAACTATATTGTATGATGTTTTTGGATTTTTATGCTGATTTTGGAAGATTTTGCCCATTTTGGGGGGATCTAGAACCCTTTTTGATGCCAGATCTTGGGGGGAAGTTGGGAGGAGAACCCCAACTCAAATCCTATATAAACCAGAGGCTTTTGACAGCATGAGGAGGTTCAGAAACAATAGAATGCTTTAGAGTTTGGGAGCTAAAGCCATTTTTATGCAAGGAAGCCACTGACGAGGGGAACTTTGGAGGTTAATTCCGAGAGCTACACTCATCCTTTCTCGGTGTCGTCGGTTGCGTTGGATTCATGAGGTTGAGCAGAACACAGTCAGACCAGCTTGTAATCTTTTTGGCGCAATTTTGATGTACTTTTGAAGCATTGAAGATTAATAAGAAAGTCTTCCCCACTGAGACAAAGGCCCGGAGACGTAGGCAAACTTGGGCCGAACTCCGTTAACAATCTTGGCGTTATGGTTTGTTGCTCTTAATGTTTACTTTTTGTTTTGTATTCTTTATGATGGCTGCAACATTTTATCATTAATCGTCTTCTTCATTTAAGTTTTTGAATGGTAATTTAACACATACTTAAAACTCAACCAAGTCTTTAAAAGATCAATTTTGGATCATCAACAACCATAATCTTGCCCCCTTAACACAATAATATTAAACAATTCACTTAAAATTTCATCTTTTGCACAAATTAAACCCTAATCTAGGATGACGTCATCCCTTTAGGAGACGTTTTGCCACTTGAGGAGGTCATTGGTGTTGGAGAAGCATGGATGGGCCTCCCAAGGCCATGTGTCAAGCATCTAGGTGATCTCATCAGGGTGAAGACTCTCTTCTCCTCAAAACATTGAAGTGCAAATGAGTGGCACCCCACCACCAAGCCCTAGCCCCATAGTCATGACGTCATGCTCAAAAATGGGATTTTTTGCCCCTCCTGGAAAAATTGTTTGGCAAGAAATGGGTGGGCTAGGTCGTCCAAGTCATCATCAAGGCCTTCCAAGTCATCTTTCTCTCATCCGGCATGTGGGCCCCTGGCATCCAACCTGTGGGCTTGTAGCCCCATGGAAGCCCAAGCTAGGCTTGTTCTCCCAAAATTGTCCACCAGCTAAGTCCTGCAAAGACAAATGAACATGCCCTCCAAGGATCTCAAATCATAACATCATGATAAGTGGATCCAATAAATAAATAAGCCATCTAAGCATGTGCATCAAAGATTACTATATCAAACAATTAACAGCTCAAAGACATTATGCGACTTGTCAAGCTTAAGTATGGGAGGGTTGACAAGGTGTCTTATTGGGTAGGTCTTTCCCTAAGTCAAGGAGAGCCTCCAAGAGGTTCCTCTCTAAACCACGTAAAGTGTATGAGGTCGATGGGGTCAAGACTCAAGACTCAATGGGCATACAGCTCATGACATACTAGGGGTCGTAGTGTCTCATTCATGGGTGCCTTTGTAGAGGGTGTGTGGTACCTTCGTCCGCAATGCAATTTTTCGAAGCCCATCATTTGCCTTTTATATTTCTTTCTCTATATTTTCTTTCTTTATTTGTTGTTTAAATTGTCTTTCTGAATACATAAATGGATTCAATGTCCTGAAAACCCCAGGGACACTCGGATTATACAAATTTAACCACTGAAATCTAGAGATCCAACAATTTCTCACAGGATTTTGGGCAAAATTAACTGAATAATATCCCTGGGAAAGAGCCAAAATGTAGAACGTTTAGACTACAACTTACTTTTATCCTACAGGACAGTAACCAAAAATTCAGTCCTACAGCAACCCCTTATCACATATGCTACTATTTAATGACACTATCCTGAAATTTGCATGTATAAAATTGATCTGAGAGCTATACCACGAGAAACACGTTGCCATCTGTGGAATAGACCACAAACCTGTTGGTCTTGGGCTGGAGTAATATCCTCAAAATCACCACGTTGTTCTGAAGTAGTTTAACGCTTGAACAAACCTGTAATCAGAGTTCTGAGACAACTTCTACAGAGGCCGCATACTTACTCAAGAGAGAAAGAGATCAAAACCTTCAAAAGATATGATCAAATATTAACTATAAGACTAGATTTTCTCAAACAAGAGGGCGACCTAGGGTTCTAGTTTTAGAATAGCTAGCATGCCACATAAGACATACAAAGTTGACTTCTCACATGCAAGAGTACTAACCCAAAAAAAACAAATTGAACCTTAATTTCAATTTGCCAAAGAAAGGATAAGTATCGAGGTGAATTAGGGTTTAGGGGCGAACTAGGGTTTATGTATGTCCAATATATCACAAATACCAAGGTGAATTAGGTTTCCAAATTTGGCAAAGATCAACCACTAGTAAATTTAGAACTGAAGTCATGAGAGGAGAACAAGATTAGCAAACTGACAAATATACAAAGGAGGTCGAATTAGGGTTTGCTTCATCCCTCTCAATGGATGTCATGTGTCCCCTAAAAGTAGGCTAAAACACTTCCACTTGCTCAATTTGAATCAGTCTATGACTGCACACTAGACCCGAGAATCTAAACCCCATACCTGCCAAAAATAGCAATTTGACTCCTAAAAATAGGAATGATGGAAAATGAAGGGAACCGCTATGAGACTGTTATCAACTATAACATGCCTAAAAATAGGCACTGCTAAAAATAGCAACATCTACAATGTTAATGAAATCAGTTCGTCAGACTCATTTTTCTACAAGGAATCCAAATGTATGCTCAGAATCGAGATGCGAGCTGTGAAACCTTAACTGCTAAAAATAGCAGCATCATGAAAATGCTCGCATGTCGCCTAGGAAAAGTTCATTGGCATCATGAGCTCGCAAGTACCAATAATATGTGATCACCTTTGACATGCGGACCTTAGAACTCTGGCTCCAAAAAATAGGAAAATTGTTAAAAATAACCATCTCCTCCAAATCTGGTGAATATGCCTCTAAAATGGACTCTGATCACTGTGAAATCCGATGCACTTGTTACTAAATGTCATCCTAATGAAAACTAGCTAGATCTCAACCCTCCAGCTGCACAGGCAAATCTGGGAGTTAACATGCACCAAAGAATCCCTCCATCATCCCCATTGGGCATCAATCAGAGGTTCCGTGCAATATTCATGCAGGAAAGATAGCCTGGACTCTGTAAATGGGATACATTCATAATATATCCTAGTCCCGACTCCTATGCATGTGCATCTTCTACACACCCCACAAGATGGTGAACCAAATCAGCTAATGGTAAAAGAGTGTGATCATGCCATCAAACCTCATAGGCCTGCAACCAAAGGAATCAAAGTAGAGGGCATTTCTTTCAGACAACATGTATCTATCCAATTTGTGCAAAATTCTTTCATGGCCCTAGCGGAAATCATTCCAGGGGAACCATAACTTGGAGGAGTCATCATGCCAATACCCATTCAGGTTATAAAGCCCGAGGAGAGCTTTGAGATCTATCTGTCTTCCTCCTCACCATAGGAGATTCTAACAAGTAGTGCTCCTTTAACCTCCTAGTTTTCAACCGTATTAAAGTCACCACAAACTAGACAAGGGATGCCTAGAAGCTCATCAACAATCCAGTGCCAACAAGCTGCTCGCTCCCCCAAGTCATTGGAGGCATATATGTTAGCCAGCCCCAAAATTCAACCTTTGAGATTTAACAAAACCTACAAAACTCTTTGGGTGGGATCTGTGCCCCAGTCAAGAATTATGCCAGCAAACTGAGACAGTGTTGCCGAGAGCACTCACCCAGGGGCCACTACCCCCCCTCGGAACCATGCTCCAAGCGAGAGCATCCGGGGAGCGCCCCTAGGAGCGCACTCTGAGGCTCCCTAGGATGCTCCATGCCACTATGGGGAGCATGCCACTCCCTACGACGCTCCTGGAGTAGGGAGCACGCTCCCTAGGCGCTCCCTGGACACATTGAGCCATGAGTCTAGTTTTTAAGTAGGTTTGACCAAAAATGTTGGCAATTAATGGTAATGTTAAAGTTGACATTTCCTTTATCTTTCCTTTTTATCCTTTTACTTAATTTTTTAACATTACCATTAATTGTTTGAGGATGTTTGAGAGCGGTTCCAACCTCATCGGACCATATAGAGAAATTAGAATTTCATATCCCATTCAAAATTCAGCAGACTTAACAGCTTTCAGGATTTCAAGATTGATGGGATTGCAACATTTTCATTGGATTCTACAATGTGTGAGGGTATGTGATTGGCATTTAATCAAGAGCACCAAACCCTTTATTTACCTCAATGTTGGTGGTGTTGATTGTTGAACTCCTTTGTCATGGCCTTAGCAAAAACGTACCCTTCACTCAAACCAAAATCATTGATTGGGCATGTTAAGTTTTTTCTACCATATTTTAAGGCTTGGATTAGGCAGTTTCATCAAAATTGGGTGGTGTTGACTGATGTCCCTAGAGAATCAAGGTAGAGGCAAAGGCTAGACAAGAGGCAAAGGATGAAGGATGATACTAATGATGAGGATCCCAATATAAGCGATGGTGGAACATTGCTTGTCATTTATGCTTGTCATTTAAATGTTCTTGCTCGTTTATTCATAATGCTTTCTTTCAAAGTTTCAATATAATCATTAATGTACTATGGATGGCATTTCTAAATTCATAAAAATGTAGTATTCATCTACAAGTAGCAGAAATATGCATGTTTTCAAATATTATGCAACTAATTTGGCATTCTGCATAGTTTTTCTAATATAAATGCACTATAATATATATATATATATATATATATATATAACGCTCCCAAGATTTTTGGGGAAATGGTGCTCCTGCTCCACACTCTGACAACATTGAACTGAGAGGAAATTAAGGTAGCAGCCTGGCAAGCCTCCCTTCCAATCATTATGATCTGAAAGAACAAACTTCTAACCCAACCAAGTCATAAATAAGGTCAATCAAAGCAAGAAAAGTCAAATCTTAACTTCATGTAAACATAATATATCCACCCTGCCAGTTGAGGACAAGATTTGGTGGATGGTGTTTTCTACTAGGTCACTTAAGCCTAGGACATTCCAAGAGACAACTTTAATTGAGAACCCACATGTCTTGCATATCCTCTTCATTTTCTCCAAGGCCAAGGAGTGTTGTAATGGGTTTCTTCAGCTAGAACCAAGCATGCAAGTGATAGACCAAGACTATTTGACCAAGTTCTGAATCGATTCCTCCTCATGCATGTGCAACACTGATAGAGGAGAACAAGCCCTGCAAGTCCCTCCCTGCTATGACAGACCAGAACTCAAAGGATCATGAGCCTAAAAGGATCATCCTACAGTATTAACCTTTGGATTTGGGACCTTAGGAGGCCCACTACCTCTGATCCTATTCACCACTTGAGTCCAAATACCTTCGGTAGCATTGGCTTGGGTACTAGTTGAAGCTTGTGGGGACTGCATGGGCAAGGCCCTCTATGGGTCATTTGTCGCATCAACAAGTAGTCATGGATACAATGATTTGGGCTTTGGCAACGAAAACACGTATTCGCGAGATAACTATATCGCATAGTTTGGTGATACACCCTATCACCTACGATAATAAACATGTACTCCTTCGATAATAAACATGTACTCCTTCGAGACATTAGACAGGTTAACCTTGAGACAAGCCCTACATTGAGGCCTAGGGTTAAAGAATCATTCTAGCTCATGGCAAATAAACCCACCTATTGGGGCTGAAATCCTTTCCAGGAATGACCACTGCTGCGATGGGAGGACTTGAAATTCCACCCATACTGGGCAGGACAGTTGGACTATTTAGTCGGCTGAGAAACCCTCAAACCAAGGAAAAAACACAACCAGGGTATTCTTAAAATCCATGGCTCTCACCTGAGAATCTCCAAGACATGGGCTTTTTCAACAAAGTGAACTAGAAAGAAGCACTTGGTTAGGCTATATTTTTTAAGACACAACCCATGTGTCTCCCAAACCTCTCTAACCCAGCTACGAATTACAGTTTCAGTAAGGACACACCCGACAAAGTAACGTAACAGGGTTTCCTCCCTAAAAGCATTACACACGGAATCATATTCATTGACAGGAATATAAATTGTAATTTCAGGCTCAGGGTCATAGTTATCTTATGCTAAACCTTTGACACAGACATCCATGGAGCATTCAGTGGTATGATGTATCATTGTTTCAACCATCAGAGCTTGTGTCATTCTCTGAAACAAGAAGAGCATTTTCAAGCATGGGATCAACCATTATAGGTCGCCAATAGCCTTATGATGCAGGCAGTGGCATGTCAGGGCCAGCTGAACCAACAATCAAGGTGAAATGGCAGGAGTTAAGATGAGGAAAGGACAGAAAATAACAGACCTTACACCATAGCAGAGCTCAACACTTGTTCAAAATTAAGATTTGATTTAAAATAGTACAGCAATACAGTCATTGCCCTTTATCATACATTGTGTGTGTGTGTGTGTGTGAGTGTATAATGCCGATATCTTCAGCACCTCAAAATCTTAGAGATAATTGTTAAGTTTCTTTATGAAAACCTGTTAAATTCTAAACTGCAACTCTTCTTCAAAACACTTCAACTACAAAAGCTAGACGTTACACTTACTCTGATGCATACATGCCATAAAACCTGCCCTAACTATACTTGTTTAGTTCTTGCAAAGAAGACCCCTAACATGTCTTGCATATCATCATACCAAAAGGAATCAATCTTAAGGAGAACTCAAAAGTTATTTACATCAAAAAATGCATCAAATCATGTGTGGCATCATTTCCACTTGGGAGCGCTCTCTTTGATGACAAAGCCCAGATGTGTAAAAATGACTCTGTTTTCTATTTACAAATAGGAGATATTCTTTCTTTTGCAGAAAATACAAGTGACATTTTTCATCAATGTGTGTAACACAAATATGAAGACTCAAACAAATTATATATGTATGTGTTGGAACTTGGCATGTACATGTGGGTGGGTGCATGTGTAGATTTGAAAACATATAATCCTGCTCTGGGTCTAATTATGAATAAAAAGTTAATGATTTTCATGGCATATGACAGTTTTAAGGACAAAATTCTTGTAGGAGCAATACCGGTTTGACAACCAGACTATAGCGAGACCAGATAACCCCAGTGCACGTCACAGCTGTTCAATGGCAACAAATATAAGACATGAGAAATTCATTAAAAAATAATGTAATCCAGAAGAGTACAACACTTTTAAGATGCACATTAAAGTCCCGTTTACCTTGTATTCCAATAACAAACAGATCTAGAAAATGCCCAAACATAAAACTGTTAATAAAACCCTACCTATTTGCTGTGGATAAGAAAGCTTCTCTGGTGGTTTTGTAAAATCAGCAACATTGGCCACAGTAATTCCCCATTTAAAAGTGGGAGCCCAGAAGTGAACTGCTTGCAAAGTAGCAGCAATGTTATAAATAGATACACTTGCTCCAAATCCTTCAAGATCTGGAAATCTTTCAAATTTACAAAGATAAATATTAAAATTTTAGAGAAAACATCTTGTCAACAACTCCAATATTGCTATATGTATTAGGTTTGTGTAGGTGGGCTTCCACTACAATTCTCAACTTTCTAACACCCTAAAACGCTTCCATTCAGAGCTTAAAGACCCAATTTTAAGGCTTGTTAGACAAGAAACAGCTCATTGCTCAAAATATGCTGACATTCAAAAAAGCTATTACATGGAGTATGGATCCCATCTTGCAATTAATCACTAGGCTATTTAAAAAAAATCGTATGATGTAACCCAGGGTAATGTTTAACAGGAAACATCCAAGTTCAAGGGAGGAGTAACTGTCAACATGATGAAAATCCTGTATAGGACACCCAGCCATTGACAAGATTAAATCGTTCAAACATATGCAAAATAATTACCATGTAAATTAAGTTTATAATAGGTATACAAATGTGAAATCAAACAATGAACAAATCTGGAACATGCTTTTGATATACAGGCAGTAATTTGGCTTGGAAAGGCTTAATTGTACACAATGAAAGCCAAAGCCTGTGTCAGCTTGAGTAGGCCTGGATCAGTTGCCCAAAGGTGTAGAGAGTGAGCTCTCTATATAGGTTGCAAGGTGAAGCAATTAGCTATAGATTCAATATGTGACCCCTCCTTTTGTAGAGGCTCTATACTTATGATTTTCATCACTGCAGACATTTACTTGTGATTGTCATCACACATATCAGAGGCTTAAAAGTTGATGGATCATTTGATTGACACAAAGGCATTATTGATGGTGCACACACTCTCCTCAACACCTCCCTTGTGACATTGTCAACCATTGAGGTGGGTGCTGAGGTGTCTAGAGGAGAGTTGTTCTTTTGCACATTTACTTGCCTATTGTTTTGCTACCCCATAGAGCTCATCACCATGAAGAGATTGTTTCAGTGGTTTATTATTGGTGTTCCTTGGTTAGATGATGACATGATGCACAGTATCTTCATTATTGGATAGCTTATTCATCATGGTTCATGGTCATTTTAGTGGAGCACTTCATTCATGCACACATTGTTATGGTGGTCTAACTTCTTGACTCCTATGGTGGCACGTTGTTATAACCCATTGCTCTCCTTCTTTATCATCTTTTCACATATTTGGAGGCATGGGGACCTTGTTTTGCACTCGTTCATAGGTCACACCGTTGTGATGCTTATAGAATGGTATATTTTGATGGTATCTACACATGGTTTCACATGATGGTTCGTGGATGGAGGATATTTCATCATTGTATTGAGGGTCGTCCTACTTTTGTTGCATAGTTTACTAGGAGCATCATGTATGACTCATTACTTGAGGTCGTATCTTTCTTTGAAGATCGTATAACAGCTATATTGGAGCCTTCTTGGGTGAACACCCTAGCACATGTCGGGCTTTTCTGCCTTGAGGATTGATTCTTTCGATAATTGACTATACACGTGTGGAACGCTCCCTTATTCCATGCTTTATGGCACATGTATTTGAGGCTAGACCACTTCCCAGTGTATTTTGATGGGGCTGTCCCCTTACTCTTGGGATCTAGACCTTGCTTTGATGACCTAGCATGTGGATCTACACTAGCACATTGTTCCATGCTTCCTTCACTTATGGATATAGTGTTTGGCCCATTTTTATGGTGGTTATACCTTGGGAGATGAGTTAGTTGGACTTTGGAGGAGACGCCCTAGCTCCTTTTTCAATTCTGGGTTATTGGTTAGCATCTTGCATTATTCTATTCATGATATTAGTGGAGCACTCCATCATTTGAGATCCTTTTGCACGTTATTTGAGGATTACTTGGAGGAAGCACCCTAGGAGAAGGGCTCCAACATCTCCTTTTGTGACTTTACCTGGTCAACTACTTAGCCAAAGGAGATGTCCTACTTGGAGATCATGACATGTGTCATTCCCATTTAGCATTTGTCATTATTTACTACTTCTTTGATTTGTCACTTAGGAGTTAGTTAGGAGATACTATTTGTTTCCTAGGAGAGACCTAGGATCTCACATATGGATATTATTATTTTATGTAGAGGAGGCTTTGAGCTTGTTCTCTATATAAGAGAAGCTCCTCCTATTGTTTTGGGTTGTTGAAAGTTTGTGCAAACACTAGAGACTCGTGTTTGAGATTATTTGAAGGTTATTGGAGTTTGAGGCATATGTATTTGGATGTTATTTGCTGAAGATGAATGCTGGAAACTTGTTTTCTTCAAATGTGTTATGAAGAGCTGAATCCGGGTAGCATTGTTCCTTGTCTAGAAGAATTTGTTTGTGGCTGATTTCCCTTCTAAGTTCTTTATGTTTACTGCTGGAAATGTCAAATGAATGTTTCATAACTTAATTAGAAGTGGCTGAAATTTTCATCATCTAGCTGTGAACATACCCTCATGCATATTTGAGAATTTTCCTTCATTAGGACCATCAGAATTAAATTTCTGGATTTGTGGACAGCAATATAAGGGTGCTGTAGCTTGCTAATTCCAGCCATAGTATTCCCTTAAAAAAGCTCATTAATCATTACCTTATAGACTCCATATGCCCAATAATATCTTAGGCACTAATCTCATTCTCAACCACCCTCAAAAATATAAAATCAATCTCTTCCTTTGTTGTTAAGCCTCTCCCTTCCATTCCTTGTGATTATCAGTTGATTGGCATAGGGTTTCTTAGGGATACCCCCTTTTGCCAGAGGCCCCTTGTGCCAGAGGAGAGCCGACCAAAAGTGTGTGAAGGAGCTACCATGGTGACAGTGGGTAGCCCTTCTTTAGTACCCCCAGGGTCTTACTTGTGCTTTAGGACTTTTATCACAAAAAGTAAGGGTTTGGGAGGTCCAACAATGGATGAGGAAGACACAGCCAAATATATCGTTCTTACTTATTTTATATTTATCATCTTCGTGTACTCTCTACTTGAATTCATCAAGAATATAGATTGTACATTCTGACAATCAACTATGGCAGTTTCTCATGCTTCGGGACTTTTATCACAAAAAGTAAGGGTTTGGGTGGTGACACAATGCTTGAAAGTTGAATATGCATGCTTTGAATATTCATATCATCCAGAGATATTCATCCAGTCAAATGTTTAAGATGAACCCATGAGGTTAGTTTGAAACTTTGAACTAAGACATTTAGTGTGTTAATTACATTTTAATTATGCCTTAACCCAATGCAATTGACTCTCTCAAGAGACATAGGAGTTTTGTATTCTATGTTTCATATGGAATAATACACTATCAACTTTCTTTCTCTCTCTGCAACTTTCTTTCTCTCTCTACAACTTGAGTGGGCCTAATGGTTAAGAACAAGTGTTTCCTCTGAGGAGGTCACAGGTTCAAATCCAGAGGGAGGTAGGGTATGTACACCTCCATAGACTTTAGCAGTCAAATCGCTGTGTGGAGGGGATCCCATGTTCCACAAACAAGGAGATCTCAGACACCAATTTGGTATCTGGCTTGGCTGTGACATTAGAATTAGAATTAGAATTAGAATTAGAATATTATTATTATTATTATTGTGAATGTGCATACATTTATATGGGATTAGAGCCACGATTCCAGGGCATCTGGGAAGTGTGAATAGTAAAGAGCATCGTGGGCACACTAACACACAAAGTAGTGGACTGGAGATTGTGGCATATGGGAGGCACTGGTGTGAAGCACTTAGGAGACGGAATGGGTGTGAGGATCTCAAGAGTCAAGACACATGATGGGCGTGAGGCACTCCTTGTCACTTGACACACCAGAAACAATGACATCGATACACTCAGGACAGTAATTAATATATTTAATATACTTTTATATGGGATTAGAGAAAGTCCATTGGCATCTAGCAGATTCGGAGCCCAGTTCCAGGGCATCTAGGAAGTCATGGTGAATAGTAAGGGCATCGTAGGCACAATAACACACAAAGTAGTGGCCTGGAGATTGTGGCACATGGGAGCCACTCAAGAGACAGAATGGTGCGAGGCACTCATTGATGCACAAGGAACAGTGACATCGATACACACAGGACAGTAATTAATATATTTAGTAGTCAAAATTTCCTGAGTTATAAACATTGAAACTTAGAAAAAAGTAAATGAAGGAAAGTGATATAAATCAAGATACACAACGGCAGGCATGAAGTACGAGCAAACAAGAGACAGCAGGTGCTGTCGGAACAACTAGACAAACACACGAAGGATGTCTTCAGTTTGTGCAGCAACGACGGTTCGAGCAGAAACAGCCCACGTGTTAACATGGAATCTACACTGAAAGAGCACGCTGAGACTGGAGATTTTTGCGAGCAAAACTTATGTGCAGAAGAATCGTCAGATGGGTTAATCCAAGCAGCTCAAACTAGGTGACCACTCACAACAAAAGTATGAACGGCAGACACGAGGCCAGTAAGTGACGCTAGACATTTAATTTTTATTTTAGGTTCTAAACCTGGGGAATTTAAGTTTGATTATTTCAAAAAGTAAATGATTTGTCAAACGACATGATTCAAGCATACGCCGAACACTTTGCCAAACGACAACAGACAAGTATATGTCAAACGACCTATGGAAACAACAGGCACATGATTTGTGCAATTTGGCGAGCGCAGAGGTCAGCGTGTGCATTCACAACAGTGACAACTTATGAACTTCATACGGAAGTGCAACAGGCAGCAGATGAGAAAAAAACATCAAATTAAATACATTAATTGTTTTCCTAGGTTTTGAACCTAAGAAGCCATGTATCGGGAATTGCTACTTATACTTGCTAACTCGTGATTTCAATTCGGATCGGCTCCCAAACGAGTTTTCCATACTCGGGTTGACCGAGTTTGACTTGCAATAAATCACGAGTATAACCTATGTTGACCAAGTTTGATTCGATTTGACGGATTCAAGCTCACCAGGGAGTCTATAAAACCCCTGAATCGCATCATTTTGCTTATTTTTCCCTTCTCTGTCTGCATTTCTTCTATCCCACGGTGAATGCAAGCCACAAATTGACAAAGAGGACACACCAGCGCATCCATAGCATCATCAAAGTGACATATTGCAAGCTTTTACAATGAAGCGTGCAACAAGCTTCATCCCAGGAACTGTTACAACATCTTTTTGAGCCTAAGAAATACATCTACATGCACATTTCCATTTTTCTTCCCTGGTGTTAGTAGTTTAGGAATTATAGGTACTTTTTCAGAGTTATTTAAAATTTTACTATTTTTTTTTTGGGGGGGGAGGAGGGTTAAGCAATTTATTAGGGGTTGTTTCCTGCTTTTACTTTTTTCAGTAGTTTCAAGGTTGTTAGCATGTTTGTGTCCACTGTGTCTACTGTCCCAACAGTGTTAAACCGGAGAAAATGATAATAAGAAATTTGTAAACAACAGCAACCCTCCTTCCCAGAGACTTTGCAAACAGTCCCAAACCATAACAATTTCATAACCTTAAACCAAAACAATGAAAATGCCAAGGGAGTAGAATTTTGCATGGATTTACAGTGAAAAGATTCCAAGATCAATTAGCTGAAATTTAAATTTTGTACACCGATTCAAATACCACCTTGCACGCATTTTCAGCCATGGCATTGGTCTTACCCCAGGGTTGACCAAGACGTTAAATACCAAGCAAACTTGGCCAATAAAACCCTTTATAAGGTTAAAAGCAAGAATATATGCAGAAATGACAACACTTGGAAGTTGGAATTGGCCAAAGTTCTTCTAATACGCCCTTGTCACCCCCTCTATCGAATCTACAATGCCAAGCCCGGGTTTTCCAACCACCTCTCAAACTCGAAGACAAATGCCGCCGCCTCCTCCTACTCTTACAAATCTTAGCTGTGGGGATGGACATATACACACTTTGTTTGCTCCCCGCATAGGAACCCAATTACCAACCTAGCTTGGTTAGCACGGGTTGCAAATAAAATATCCATATGCAAGCAAGAAAGGCCATTGCCAGCTTTTGGTATTATTCCAGCATTCCCTTCAATTGTGCCAGAAGCCCTTACTGGCAATCTATGATTGGCATTGTCGTTGTGGGTCTGATGTTCAAAGCCTTCACATCTAAGAGCCTTAGTACTGTTGTCAAACATTGTTGATGATGTCAACCTAGTACTTGCAGAGTATTGTTCATCATGGGGAGAAACAAGTGCCTGGTGGATGGATATATATATACAAGGAACAAGACCTTAAAAACTTTCATTGTATCTTGTCCAAAGGGAACAATGTTTCTCAAATCAGTTGATGCCTCGAACAAAATTAAGTGTGCCCAATTGTTATGTGACCTCATGGAGGAAGTTGTTCCAGAGGTGAGCGAACAACACATACAAATTGTTAGAGATACTGTAGCTAATTAAAAGGATCAAGTATCCTATTAATGTCCACTTAAACCAATTTGGTTTGTTGGACATGTGTTAAGTCCCTTTGTTGATGGATGGAAACCAATTCTGGGAGATCTGACACCTTCCTTCACATACACACACATAAGGGGCTCTACACCTATTGTGGTCTGAACCTGGGTTGTTTCCATGGCGACACTCTATCTCAACCACTTAACCATGACCCAACAAATATCACTGCTGGTAAACTTTTATGAATAAGCATTCCTCTATATTTTGTACCTCTTGTGATGCACATTGCATAGTTTAATGCTAGAGGAAAATGGTAAAATTGATTGGATAAGAGAGGATGTGGATAAGGCAAAATCCATTGCTAAATTCAATTACAAACACGCTAGTATCATTAGCATTATGAGAACATATACTGAAGGCAAGGAACTTGTTCGCCCTACTATCATCATACTTGCAACGAACTTCATATCCTTGCAATTTGTGTTTGGCTAAAAGATTAATCTAAAGAGGATATTCATGGGATCCAAGTGGATGGCATCAAAATATATTATATTACAGAACCATGTAGGCATGGAAATCAATGCTCATGTTTAATGATGGTTTCTGGGATGATGTCGAAGAGATTATATATGTGACGAAGCCGCTGGTCAAAGTGCTCGTGTACTTTAATTTTTCAACTTACATTCAAATTTCATTTATTTTGAAATTCTAAATCTAGAATCTATATTTGATCTGAAATTCAAATTCTAATGTTTCACCTTTCAGGATGGTTGATGATGACAAAGCCGCAACAGGTTACATATATGAGGGGATGGATCTCGCCAAGCAGGCCATAAGAAGAAGATATGGGGATAATGAGGCTAAATATAGGCTTCTTTGGGATATTATTGATGAACGATGGGATAGGCAGTTTATCCCCCCTTGCATGTTATAGGGCCATTTTTAAACCTAGCATACTTTTATGATAAGGATCTATCTCATGAGAATGGGAAGGTCACTAGAGGCCTTTTGATGTGCATTGAAATAAAGCAATCCAAAGCCACACCATTGCTCAATTGCAAGATTATTGCCCATCAAATTGTCTATGCCTATTCCAGTGCTATTTGAGATAGGAAGCATATGTTGCTAGGTACCCTTGATAAATTCATTGAATTTCTTATTTCTTTTATCCTTATATTGAATCGTATTATCTTTTTATCGTCTTGACTCTTCACTCTTAACTCTTGACCCCTTTCCACTTGCTAGGTCTTTGTTGGCAAAATTTTGACAGTGATACACCAAAACTAAAGAGATTTGTCATGTGAACCTTAAGTCAGACTTACAATGCTTTCAGTGGCAAGTGCAATTGAAGTATGTATGAGAAAATTTAATCCAAAAGGTGCAACAGAGGGATACAAGGTGAGAAAGTTGTGACTTTGTTCAGTTTTACCTAAGCTTTTGAATTTGAAGGTTTTAAATCAGTAATAGATAGTAGAGTAACAAGCTTAAATATAAAGAGTTCAAATTTCATGATGATGGCAGGCATGGATCATGTGGCACTGGACCTGGATGACGTAGGTCCTAAACCGGATGGGCTAGTTAAGGAGGAGGCTCCTCTTTTTTACCCTGAGCACTTGGAGGACCTTCAAGATCAGGCAGCCCAAGCCATAGGAAAAAGTTCTTAGTTTAAAGTTAACTTTATAGATAGTAGAAGCATATGCTTCCAGTGCCCATTTTTTTTATCATTTTTGGACTCATATCACAAATGAGGTATCGTATTCATGAAATTTTGGACATCTATTAATATTCTGCATTATATGGACATGGATTTATTTAAAATAAATGACAATTTTTATTTTGATATCAAAAAAAGTGTATTTCTGTATATATTTGTACTTCTGTTTTACTGAGTTGACCCAAGTTTTTCCCAATCCGAGTCAAAATCTTGACTCCTCTACCTTGTGAATCCACATCTGGTAACCTTGCTAGCAAGATAAATTTAAATTTCATATTTTATTAACACAGCAGCAGTCTTCACATCTTGTAAGAGGTTGATGTAGTCAACGGAAGGAACAGAATATCTTAGAGCAGAAATATACAGGAATCTGAAATGGTGTTTGATGGCAGCAAGGATATAGAGTAATGTAATGTTATCAGAACCAGCCGGTTCAGATCGGTTTGGGAGGTTTCCGGTCGGAACCATCCTCACAAACCAGAATTCACTGGTTTTGATCTGAATGATCAGAACTGACAGGGTCAAAATAAAACAGGTCAAAACTAGCCGGTTTGACTGGTTTTGTACTGGTGCATCTCATTCGCCCAAAAAAAGAAATTGACAAAAAAAAACCCTTCAACTACCCTAAAACCTAATTTTAATTTATTCAATGATGCCCCCCTTCTATGTCATGTCCCCTCCCCTTGGATCCCACTGGAGGAGGGGCATAGTGGCTTAGGGGGCTCCCCGTAGGCCATAGTCCCCAACGATAAGGGAGCCATGGAGACCCATGGGGGCACCAAGGGGCAATGACTTGCCCTTGGGGGTTAACATTGGTGTTAAAATAAGGAAAGCCAACTTCCCTAAGGAGCAAATCACCCCCGAAAAGGTAAATCAATCTTAAAGAGAAGGTATAAATAGAGAAGAGGTTCATTTGAGGAGGAGCACGATTAGATTTTGAGATGTGATTCTGTCTGAATTTGGGAGGCACTGCCTCAGTCCTATAATAGGGTTGTTTAACCCCTTTTTCTGCTGGGTTTTGGTGAGTCTATTTCACCCTCGCTCAGCGCACTTCAATTCTGGAAACAGTCACCCAACTGTGGAGGTTTCTTGCTAAGGAAAGACTACGGGATAGGCTGCTGTGTTTACTGTGGAGGCCGAACTCACTGAGGAACCCAAGGAACTGTTTGTTGGCCTCATTTACTCAGGCCGAGGGTTCTTACTTCAGGTTGCAGCTGCAATAAGAGACCGAGGAGGACAAGGGTAAAGGCCGAACCCTTTTGAGAAGACAAGGGAGCTGATCTGCTGGCTTATTGGCACAGGTCGAGGGTTGGATTGCTTACCTAGGCTGCCGCAGAGAACTGAGGGAGGGACGAGCCTGCTACTGATTGGTGGACTGTGCATTGGAGGGCAGATCGGGTCCAGGACAATAGGACCGAACCACCACATGCTCCAGGTCTACTGTAGGCTAGTATCTGTTGATGGTAATTCTTAGAACTGGTAATCTGTCTAGGTAAACTGATAAAAACAGCAATAACTCTGTACTCCTGGGTGAGTGGACAGCAGCGTCTTAAGAGGGTTTACTGCTGGTTGTCATTGCAAACTTGATATACTGTTTGGATAATATTACTGCTGGTTTGGACAGCAATTACTGCTGGTTTGATTGGATATTATCGTGGGAACTGTTTGGCACTGTCTCTGCTAGTTATAATCATTGTTTACTACTGTATTTGTGGAATACAAGTTCATTACCGGTTGGATACTATTCATTAGCGCTGCTTGAAGACTATTATTTGCTGGATTAAGACCACTGGAAATTAGATGTTACTAGCTGTTATTGATGTTGGAAATTGGTGCTGGTATATTTCTTATCTGGTTAACTCTCTACCAACTGTAAAACTACTGTACAATTACCTTGTTTGCCAGCTGTCCTAAGACCCTAGAAACCCTAGGGTTACTACATTCTATCATGGATGGACTTATCCCGGATGACTTGCAGCCGCTTTCGTCACCACAGGGTACATACTATGGACATTGTTGTTGAACCTTCAAGGGCATCGAGTCAAGATTTCGAGTATACCCTTGCAGAGAATTTAGAGGATCTAGATTTGGATGATTACATAGTGTGATCTGATTGTAGACCATAATATGATTATTTCTGAACTCTGCAAGCCATTAGAGCCTTGATGTATTCTGATTCAGATATGTATTGTACTCAGTGCCTTTTGTTTATATTCACCCTTACAATGCTATATACATGAGAAAACTTTGTGTATTTGGTGTCAATGGTTTAGATTTATATTGATGTATATGAATATATATTTCTTAATCAAAAATTAAAATTTGAATATTTTATATATGTTTTGGTCAACTGGTTTTGGATAGGGTCCAGTTCCAGCTTTTGCGGTCAACCAGTTCAGTTCTGATAACATTGATACATAGTAGTCCGAACAAGCACATGAAAACATCAACATAAAATTGTCTGTACAAGGACAGGAGTCACAACGTAAAGATTGTTGTAGCGAGTTTGTTGCCGGTACTGATTACTGGAGAGTGGACAGAGTAATAATAGACAAAATTCCAGAAGTTGAATGTGTGACAAAATTTACAAATTAAGTCTGGATTTTGTTTTCAGGGCAGAAATTTGTCAAAAGAGTTGGGCATGTTGGAAAGAACTCTGATTGGAGAATTTCAGACCTGGAGTGGCTAGTTTTCATATTTAGAACAGCATGAACAGACACTAGAATCGTTTCCAGGTGAGATGCCAAGTCTAGGAGTTTAAAAAATTGACCTGTAATCTATAACAGTCTCATAGCAGTTGTACGTGGGTGCAAATTTTTGTAGTAAGAAGTTAGAACCCACGGGAGAGCCTGGGAACATCAACCATTACGCTGGGTGTGCTGGAAAGGGTAGCAACAGCATGAAAGTTAGCATTAAAATTGAGGCAGTGTGATTGCTGGGTTATAACTTATGGGCAATGTGAAAGTCAGTTTAATTGCTGGAGTGTAGACCTGTGAGTAAGACGGGTGCTGGGATATCAGACCCAGATCAGTCATTGTGCTGGAAGTGTTGTCATTTGCTGGAAGAATGTTCCCAGAGGACTGGGTGAAAATTAAGGTTGTAGTCTAAACAATCTACATTTTGGCTCATTTCCGGGGATATTATTCGTTTAGTTTTGCCCGAAATCTGGCGAGAAATTGTTGGATCTGTACATTTGAGTGGTTAAGTCTGTATAATCTGAGTGCCCCAGGGGTTTTTCAGGACGCTGAATCCATTTATGTATTCAGAAATGCAATTTAAACAACATAAAATTGGGATTTTGCCCAGATTTATATCGCCAGATTCTGGTGAAAAATGCCAAAACATAGAATGTTTAGACAACGCCAAAATTAAGAGCTGAGATAAAAAAAAGGTGAGGACAGCAAAGAAACAACTTTGTTGGGATTTTCGCCTTGAAGGAGATGTTTCCAGGTCAGCCATAAAGCTGGGAGATTTTTGCTGGCAGAGAGACATTGCCAGGTGACAAACATAATTGTTAAAGGGGAAAAGTACACTCCGGGAGGAAGCCAAAGTGTTGGATAATACTAATAGTTGTTATTCAGTGAATGGTATTTGCCAAGCAGAAGATAAGGCATGTAAGAAGTAAGTTTGCTTTGGTGTTCAGGTTTCAAAGTTTGTTTTCAGAATAAGATTTCTTTCTTTTCAGAGTTTGTTTACTTTAAAAAATGGCAAGCCTGCACATTGAAAAATGTAGCAATTTCAAGTTTTCAAAAGTTCAATGGTCTGGAATACAATAAGTGGAAGCAAGAAAATGTTTTGAACTTAGGGCAGACAGATGATATTTTGATTTAGGCATCTCAAAATATGACATATAAGGACTGCTTTGTTTCTTTTATGGAAGACAGGTCCATGGCAGAGACATTTGTTTACTAGATCACACAGCACCATACAAGCTTATGTCAAACGAAAGCATACAAGCATTTGTCAAACAACCTGTGCAAACAGAAGGGGCAGGATCTGTGCAAACAGCAGGGGCAGAGGTCAAAGGGTGCATCCAACAGTGACAACTTCTGAGCTTCAGATGGCAGTGGGGTAGGCATTAGACAAAACAAAACATTTTTCTAAGTTTCTAACTCAGGAAGATGAATTAAAATTTCATATTTTTATTAACACCGCAGCAGCCTTCACATCTTGTAATGTCTAGAGGTTGATGTAGTCAATGGCAGGAACTGCATGTCTGAGAGCAGAAATACAAGGGAATCTGATACAGGGTTTGACTGCAGCAGACATACAGAGTAACCCAAACAAGCACATAAAAATGTTGACAGAAAATTGTTGAGACAAGAACAGGAGTCACGACATATAAGATAAGATAAGATAATTTTATTAATGTCCAACAAATGACCACAAAAGTAGGTCAATGGGACTGAAGAATACATCAAGTATGAAATTATGAATACAATGTGGGAGTGTAAACGCATCTCCTAGAGAATGCCGAAAATAACATAAAGAAAGAAAGAAACCTGCAGTAGTACAGCCTCAAAATACATGTAGGTGACCATGACAAAGGAGCGGTGATACAAAAGACTAAGTGAGTTTGTCCAAGACTGGAAAAGTGGAAACTCAAGAGTCTGTCAAGAGAGACTGAGAGAGAGATCTGACGATGGGGATAATGATGTCAAGGTCTCCCGGGTCTGATGGCCGAGGGCGAGGGGGGGCATACTGGGCACTGGTATAGAATATTGCAGCAAGTTTTTTGCTGGTATTGATTACTAGCAGACTAATAACAGACAAAATTCAAGGAGTTTGCTGTGTTGAAAAAATTTATGGCAGCAGATTGCATGGCTTTGCAGACAATTTAGACTGGATTTTGTTTGCTGAGCAGACTGGAAATGCTGGAAAGGGCTCTGCTGGGAGAATTTCAGACCTGGAATGACAGGATTTCAAACTTATAGCACCTTGAACAGACACTGGAATTGTTTCTCGATGAGACCAACTCTACAAGATAAAAACGTATAACCTGTAACCTATAACAGACTCATAGCAATTGTACGTGGATGCAAATTTTTGTAGTACAAACCCACAGGATAGTCTGAGAGCATCAACCACTGTGCTGGGGGTGCTGGAAATTGCAGCAGAGGTGTGAAAGTTAACATCAAAGTCAAGGCAGAGTGATAGCTGGGCTATGGGCAATGTAGAAGTCTGCTTAGTTGCTAGAGAGTAGATAAGATAAGATAAGATAATTTTATTAATGTCCGACAAATGACCACAAATAGGTCAATGGGACTGCTAAGTACATCAGTGAAAATACAAAGTGGGAGCGTGAAAGCGGCTCCTGGAAAATCATGATAAAAGCAAATCTACCCTATGCTGAGAAAGATCCAAAGTCTAAGACCCAACAACATCAAGCTGTTAAAAAAGCGATGATGCAGATACAAGCAAAAACTGCGGGGAACCGAAGGCCAAGAACCATCGAACCTCCATGGGGCATGTCTCGCCTGGGGGGTGATCAGCATCCCCTACTACTCTCTCTCCTAACATCTGAGCAAGCTGTTAAAAAAGCGATGATGCAGATACAAACAAAAACTGCGGGGAACCGAAAGCCAAGAACCATCGAACCTCCACGGGGCATGTCTCGCCTGGGGGGTGATCAACATCCCCTACTACTCTCTCTCCTAACATCTGAGGCCAAAGGGAAGAAACTCCTGCTAGATGACTGGTTGGATGATTAGAAGAGTATGAAGATATGGTATGAGATAAGTCTCGTTGTCTGGATGCTGAAGCCCACAGTAGAGACATGGAGGAAGTACCCTGACTACTAGTGCGATGTGAGCTGTCCCGGGATCTGAGGTGACATGACCGCAAGGGTCTAGTTGATCAAGCATTGGTGGCCTCCCAGGGTCTTACAGATCTGATCTCTGATGTAGTGATGTTGTCTGCTTGCCTCTTGGTGCTTCTATCTAATGGAAACACCAGAAAGAAATTTGTAATCAATAGAACTCTGTCTGGTCTGTGTTGGAATGGGCACAAAGAGCGAGATCTAAATTCAGGGGCCTCCCTCAAGTACAAGGCCAAGCATCTCTAGTTTGGGAAATGGAAAAACCATCTTATAATCTTGTAACATATGGGACACCTAAAGATGAAGTGCTCCTCTATCTCGATCTCATGAAGATGGCAGAGCTCGTAGATCTTGTCCGCCCCGGTGATGTGGTGGTCGGTTTCAACTCAAAGACGATGAGAACCAACTCAAAACTACCCAAGGGGGGTCTGGAGAGCATGCATCCATTGTTGAAGCATGTAGGGAGCGAACAAAAAGGCATCTCTCAACTCCAGGAAGTGCTCTGCATAGAAGGCCATCTTGGGGCTTAGCCACCTCGAAGGATCAACCCAAATGACCTAAAAAAACTATGTCATGATGTCATCCCTGATGATCCTATTTAACTCCCGCTTATTTGACAAGAGTCAACCAAGGGCTTCAAGAGAGTGTCTGAATGGGGAGAGGTGGTTGATCATGATACCAACCGACTGAAGTAATCAGCTGAACTCCACAAACTAGCAATGAACTTGACCAAAGGTACTAGAAGTGGCTATGGCCTACAAGTAGTAATAAGTGAGATAAGTCTAGTCGTCCATGCCGGGTAAAGAGTCTGCCAAGCGTCGAACTCTTTGCAAAAGGGAAACCAATCCAACGATGGTTTCGATCCTGAAGGGGGAGGCCGCAAAATCTGTCTGAATAATGGCCTAGGGAATAGTTCTCTTGCATCTGATAATGTGACAAGGCATGAGAAATTGAACTCTCTTTGTCATGGCCCAATCTGACTCCAACAAACTAGGCCCCTAGACCTCCAAACCCTAGGGAATAGTGGGTCTGATGAGACTGTCTATGAGGTCCCTCTTGGATTGAATATCCTGAAAATGGTTCTGAAAACATTGATTCTTAACAAAAGTGAGGCAGTTATACCCCTTGTTGATCCGGGTTTGGAGGGCTTTCCTCAAGCCAAATCGAGGCCCTGAAAATTGAACACCGAGGTAAGTGTAGGCAGTGGTGATCTCAATCTCCACAACTTGTAAATAAAAATGGTACTTTGATAGAATGCACTTCATCCCATTGAAGATCGTAACCTCAATTTTGCCCAAGTTGATCATCAATTGATGAAGATCACAAAAGTTGGACATGGCATCAAGCTATCTCTACAAACCCTCGACGGTGGAGAACAAGAGAACCATGTTGTTCACAAAGAGGAGAATGGAGATCAAAACCTGGTGAAGAGGGCACCCATCCCCTCGCTAAATATGTCACTAGAGAAAAGACTATAGCTCATCAATGTATATCCCAAACAATGTAGGCGAAAGAAGGCAACCGTGCTTCACCCTAACTGTGCTCCTAATGAAGTCCAAAACTCCATGACCTATGTAGAGTCAGCAATGAACTCATAAAGGTGCATGATAGTCGTGATAAGAATATCCAAGATGCCAATATCTCCAAGCCTCTAGAACAAGACCTCTCTTGTGATCGAGTCAAATGCCCTTTGAAAGTCAACAAAGCAGCAAAAGACTTTCGAAGGACAATGTCTCGCCTCCTTAATGATGGCTCAAAGAGTGAGGATATGATCAATGGTATGGTTCTCCAGCTTGAAACCTACCTGTCCTAGCCTGAAGATGTCTCCTCTCAAGCTCCCTAGATAGCTATAAATGGAGGGTTGTAACTTGTTGCATATAGCTTATAGAAAGTGTGGCCCACCATTATTGCCTAGTAATTGTTCGAATCAAAGCTAGCTCCCGATTTGTGGATTGGGTGAATAGTGTCGTGGGACCATGCCTATGGAAAACCCAATCAAACAACATGGTTAAACAAATCAATGATGTAATCAATGATGTAATCAAGAAGTGTCGATATACCATGTTTGAAATGCTCGGCTTGGAACCCCTTCTCATCTCTACTGTTCTACTGGTGTTCATCTCCCCGATGGCCTCATGGATGTCTGTGTAAAAGAATACATGGCAAGGATCTATTGGGGAGCGGGTGATCAAAATAGGATGATGCCTATGTACATCGTAGAGGGAGGTCATATGGGTAAACATGGAGTAGGGGTCAAGATAGAATCTGAGAAAGGAGTGGCAGGGAAAGACGGTGTGCTAGAGGGTTTTAAGGGAACAGCAAAGAGTTGCACACAATTCACATCTCCTATGAGAGATATAAAGAGACGTTTCTTGCAGCGCAGAAGACCATGATATGATTTGTTGAGGATGGGGTAAGAGGTGGGATTGTGGAGAAGAGTGTGATGGAGATATCTATGATGGGTTTTGCAATCTTCATCATACTACTGACTCATAGGCTGGATTCATGGCATGTGGTGTAGGACAGAGGGCTAGTAATGTGAGGATAAGAGCCAAGGGTTGTGTCCCAAACAGCAGATGAGATATAAGCGTACTTGGAGGATGCTAACTCAAGAGACGAGAAACTAGAAAGGGGAGGAAGTAGCTATCGAAGGCGAGAGATGAAGGCATTCGGATCTCCATCGTCGAACAACAAGGTGGTGCATGGGGGATAGGGGGAGGAGGAGGAAGGGAGTGGCCTGGTCTGAGGAGAAGGATAAGAGTAAGTGATCAACTAATGGGATTAGGGTGACAGAAAACTGGTGGATAAAGGGGAGGTGGCCCTACTTGGCCAAGAAATAATCGACCATGCTAGCCCCCTCACTATGAGGAAAACATGTGAACCTGCTGAAATATGGGAAGCAAGAGAAGCCATTCAAGATCAGCAGCTCGTGAGACTCTCCAAGGTGCAAAAGGTGCCTGTCATAGGCTGTAAGGGGTCCCAAGGCATCATCCGAGGACCTATGGAGGTCTACTGAATCTGGGTCCATCTCGTGCAGACAAAAAGCATCCTCAGACCTGTCGTGAAAGAGGATCTGGCGAACTTTGGTGCAAGCATTGAAGTCCCCCACAAGAATGCTATACACAAAGGCTGAGTACTGAACGATATCTGTATATAAAACCCGATAAGGATCCCTATCCAAATCCCTATGGAGAGAAAAACTAGTAGCCCCCCACTATCAGAAAAGATGTGAACTGCTGGAATCTGGGAAGCGAGAGAGGCCATTCAGGATCAGCAGCTCGTGAGACTCCAAGGTGCAAAAGGTGTCTGCCATAACACAGGTGTTGGGATGTCAGACCTAGATCTGTGCTGAAGTAAGGTTGTTTGTTGGAAGAAAAGTTGCCAGAGGACTGGATGAAAATTACTAGGTGAGAAAAGAGAGGTAAGGACAACAAAGAAGTAATTTTGTTGGGATATTTTCTGGCAAAAGAGATGTTACTGAGTCAGCTATAGAGCTGGGAAATTTTTTTCTGGTAGAGAGACATTGCAAGATGACAAATATTATTGTTGAAGGTGAAAAGTACACTCCCGGAGGCAGCCAAAGTGCTGGAAATATTTGTTATTCACAGAAAGATGATTTCCAAGTAGGAGAGAAGGCACATAGAAGTTAAGTTTACTTTGGGGTTATGGTTTCGAAGACGGTTTTTAGAATAAGATTTCTTCCCTTTTGGAGTTTGTTTACTTAGAAAAATAGTGAGCCTGCAAAACATATCATTTTCAGGTTTTTAAAAGTTCAATGGTCTGGAATACAATAAGTGGAAGTAAACAAATGTTTCTGGAATCTGGACTTAAGACGAATGGCTAGTATTTCACTTCAGGCATCTCCAAATATGACATATAAGAATAATTAGTTTGTTTCTCTTTTGTGGAAGATAGGTCCAGGACAGAGACATTTTATTTAAGCAATGCCAGGTCCCATGTGGTTGGGGTATGTACAACTGAAGTTAAAAAGTGGTAAGAAGTTTATATTCAGAAATGTACTTTATATTCCTGGCTTAAATAAAAAAGTGCTTTGTCAGCCAGATTACAGAACAAAATTCACATATTTAAGTCTTGTTCCAAGCAAGTAAATCCCTGGTGAAGGATAAGAGGAGCATGGAGATTATTGCTTCGGGCGTGGAGAAGAATAGGTTGTACAGATTTCAGGATGTGAACAATGGCAAATGCATAGGATGTGCCAGTGACAGATTCGCAAGTGGTGTTATCCAGTGTTGATTTTGATGTCAGTTTTCTTTGGCGTCAAAGGTTTGGGAACTTTGATTCTCAATGTCTTTTGCTTCTGAGTAGGTTAAAGATGGATATAGCTCTGCCTTCTATTCAAGAAGAGGAAGGAGTGTTTGCAGCATGTTTGGCAAGGGAACAGCACAAGGATGTTTTTGACACATGAAAACTTTGGAGAGCTAACTGAGTGTTGAAGATTGTGTATGTTAAGATCTGCGGTTGAATGAATATGACATCATTGACAGGTACCGGGGATTATGTTATTTTGTTCACAAAAGATATGGATTTATTTTTTCAGGATAAAGTCAAAAGCATCAGAGATATTTAAGAAATACAAAGCTGCAATTGAGGATGAATATGGCACAAGGGTTATCCTAATAGATAATGGAGAAGAGTTTGGAGCAAACTTATTTTCTGACATTTGAAACAAAGAAGGAATCCCGAGAAAAACAATCAATGCCAATAGAAGAAGCAGATTGGTAATAAATATGGCAAAGATTATGCTAAAAGGAAAGTCACTTCCAGACAAATATTGGGCAGAAGCAGTACATAGTACATACAGTTGTTTGTGTTGAACATGAGTCTCACCAGAGAAGTGAAAGGTATCACACTTGAGAAGGTTTAGTCCAGAAGGAAACCAACATTAAGTCACTATAAAATCTTTGGTTCTATCGCTTATAGGTGATAAGGTAGTTCTGAAAGAAAAAGGGAGTACATTTGATACCACATGTAGAAAACTGTTGCATGTTGGTTGTTCTGGCCAAGCAGAGGCATATAGACTTTTGGATCTATGTACAAACTATGTTGTGAGTTGAGATGTGATAATAGTTGGAAATCAAATCTAGATCAGGTTATTTCATACTCAAAAATGAATGGTGGTTGTCAGTTTGATGCTTGAAAATCAGTTGAACTGCAGGAAGACCAGGCAAAATGATGGGCAATACTCAAGTGATGATGTGAAGTTTACATAGGAAGTTGGAGACAATGAAAATGCTTCAGGAGAAGCAAGAGATGGTGTTAATTTAAATGGTAAAGCAGAGGAGTGCAGGCCTGAAGGTGTGAAGGAGGAAGAACTTCACCGCCTAGTGATGAGGGAACAAGTGGAAGGGGGAAAAGAATAGGCAAGCAAGATTATTTTCCTTCGTTGTCTGCTGGTTTAAACTCTTTTGCATCCCTACTAAATGAAAAGTTAAGAGGCAAAGATGAGTCGAAGAAAGCATTCATAGAGATTGAAGACAAAGTTGCTCCTACAACAACGCTGAATATATCCTAGTTGGTTCCAACCATGGCAATGCAATTTAACTGGTAAATTTGCAAGTTGGACGTAAAGTGTGGGATGTGTAAAAATTAGCTACAATAGTTAAAGTTTGTAGATAAGAGGGTTCTTGTGGACATGACCCTTTACAGGTTAAGGCATGGCCCAAAGACGTAGTTTTTTAATACTGATGTAATTTAGTACCTATGTGCAAAAAAGAGATGCTTATTAGATTTCAAATCAGCTTCTACATCTGTGGGAGGTGGGCTGGAATTCCCAGCTAACATGGACTCTAATCCAGCTAATGAATCAATGATCAACACGTGGTTGGTGACTTGAAATGTCCTACATCAGTCGGACCAGAGTCTGGCATGCAGTTAGCTTTATCTCTCACTTTATTGCAGAATCAAAAGCTTATTTTTGGAGTGCAGATGAGAGGGACATGTGGCGCATGCAGAAGAGATCAAAGAGTGAGATTATGGAGTAGCAGAATGGAGAATCTTCAGCAGTAGATATTCATCATCATCACATTTAGAGGTTGAGCGAGACTGAGGATCTTGAACTGCATCATTACACAACTCATGGGCAGGATTCAAACATTTTCTTCGATGTGCTTAGTGCAGATAAGTTCGTGATTTTTTGGCACGAGTGTTTGTTTCCATTGTGATAGAGTTAACATAGTCTAATGGTCATATCATTGAATTTATTATCTGTTAGTAGTGGAAAATAAAATTTCATAAGACATATTGTAAATTGTAATAAAGTCATATGTCACAGTAATAAAGGAGACAAAAAAATAGTGTATTAATTAGATTTGAATTATGTCTTAACCCAATGCTATGTGGTTGTACAGGCGATTGTCTCTCTCATGAGACATATTGTTTGGCATCTCATTTTTCATATGGAATAATAGCCTATCAACTCTCTTTCTCTCTCTCTCCTCAACTTTGTATTTTGAGTGTGCATAAGTTTATAATTGCTACTCGGGTTTAAAGACAAGATTAGGCAACACCCAATAAAAAGGTAAGCATAAGTTTAAGAACTCAAAGAGATAACTTCATGTAATCATCAAAGTTTTGTAAAGAAGAATAGTAAGTCTTATAACAATCATTGTCAACATAGACCAACTATAAAAGTTGTAAAAGACAAAAAGATACTACAACATGGCAAATTGATCATACATTTGTGCATGGCTATAGCACAATTGAAAATCGATAATAGACAAGATTGCTTACAATACAATATGTAGTGTAGCAAAGACAACTAGATGAACCACAGAAATAATGAGCATAACAATAATGCATATGGCACTAACCTAATGTATTGTACAAAATATGAAAAATGGCAAAGGACAAGGACAAGAAGACATCAAATCAATCCCACGTGAGATTGCTATCTTTTAGGGCGCAACTTTAAGTACACATAAAAAGCAATTAGGATAGGCTCCCTGGATTTTTTGTGTGACTTGTCTCAAAAGAGAAAACTAGTCCAGGGATTAAAAATCAAGCAACACTAACAAGGGATATGGTTGCAATAATTGAGATCTCAAAGACCATCAATCTCAAGATTGCCTCATAAACATGTCAACCCAAAGTTACCATACTTGACTCAACACTTGCCTCATGTTGGTCCAAGAATCGAGAGTTGATTTGGGACTCGACAAGACTCAAAAGTCAACTCGACAAATAAAAAAATACATTGAATTTCCAAAAAACATAATTTTTTCATTGATATGAAAGTTTCCAATGTATATAATGCAAAATTAATATGTTCTAAACTCCACTATCAACAATACATATAAATGGTGAAAATATGCAAATAATGATTGTTGTTGGTGATGTGGCATGCCATCATGCCCTTGCTGTGTGAGAAATGTGGTTTCATTGTGTTGAAAAATTGTTCAATATGTTCCTCCAAGAAACAATCAAAAGATCCATGAAAAAGGGTGTTTTGTTGCTACTTTTGTGATCCAAATAGGCATTCGCAATGAAAGACCCATTGACCTTGTCTTTGACAGACAAACAAGTCTCTAAGGGTGTCAACCGAGTCTTTGAGGGTGCAAATCGAGTCTTCCAAGGTGTGAAGTTTGCACCGAGTCTTTAACCTCAACAAAGTCTTTGATCAATTCCACTGAGTCTTTGATTGAGTCAATCGAGCCTTTGAGCGAGTCAATCAACTCTCTAACTAAATCCACCAAGTCTAATCTCACTAAAACCAGCTTCGGACCCGGATCAAGTCTAAATCTCCAATATAACCAATCTAGGACCGAGGCTAGAAACTGTGGGTCAACCTATGCATGAAATCCATGGATCCTAATGAAGAGTGGTTAGTCTCATATGACAGTGTCTATACTCAAGTCTACAACTAAGAAAAAGACCACATGTTAAGTCTATCTATGTTGGAATATGTAATGTCTATTTGTAAAATATTAGACTTTTAACATATAATCCATGTGTGTAAATGGCGACATAAAATACAAATAAAAATAAAAAATAAAAAAAATCCACGAGCACACTAGGTCAAAGGGACTAGAGCTTACATCCACCATAAGAAGTCTAGACAAAAACAAGGGAGGTACAAAAGACACCCCCCCTAAGATAATAGAAATGAAAATAAATACAATAACAACTGAAAATGAAACAATGTAATCTTGAGCGTACAAGCAGGTTATCCTGGGGGAATACCCAACAAAGTGGAAGATAGCAAGTGACGAATGTAGTTGTTTCCACAGAAGAGCGAGCTAACCCTACCCATCTGCTAAATCAATAATGCAAATGTCAATATCAATTCCCTATCAGGTCATGTCATGTAGTTGTGAGAGTCGCTTGTGTTGATAGGTCCTTGATATGTAATCTCGGGCAACAACAACTTACTCTCACCAAAATGAAGGTGGAGGGAAGATCACTCCCAACATCCAAGGCTAATGAACTCCCCATAAAAGAGAAGAAGCTAGTATTGCATCATAGAGATGGATGGCTCTCTCAAGAATCTCTAATCCTCCTAGAGGCCTCAGTCTGATCCAAAAAAGAGCCTAGGTCGTATGGGTTAAGGAACAAAGTCAAATATTCCTAGTGGTGTCCAACTAGGTGTCAATGGGATGCTTCATCTCCCCAATTCCTGCGACTAAATGACAAGAATATCTGGGTAGCTATGATAGACAAACCATGAAGTAGACACTACTTGAGAAAGACGAAAAAACATGCCAAGGCACCATTGGTCCAAATATTTGACAAATGACATTAAGGGCCAATCTAAACCCCTATAAGGGAAATAAAATTGTTACAAACAATTTCGTTTAATAACTAACTATATTGAATGTAAATAGGAATCAGGATATAGTTGAGAAATCCATAAGGGAGCAAAATAATTGATAATATATAATGAATGGTTAATGTCTTTGATACATGCAAAGATGAATATAAATATAGAATGAAGAATTAGGTCTCATGTGAAGGGACGTGATCTTTGGTAGGAAGTGCCTATTAATTAACTAGTTTTACTTACGTTAATATATTCATTAGATGTCACCCCTCCTCAAGATGGTTTGTCCTTGAAGTAGGATCAAGCATTGATGCTAGAGATCAACCTTATCAGAATGTACATACTACATGGATCTAAGAAATAGTGAATAGAAGATGATGCAACATGGAACCCTATGCTAGAATACAACTAGTGATATAGGGGCTCCAATGAAGACTGTCTTGGTTTCCTAAAAAATGTCATGGGCATACCATCATCCATGGAGAGGATAGTACTTCCTCCCTACTTGTCAATTTATTTTTTAATGTAATTGTTTGAAATTTGATTTTATCATTTCTATGGTCCACAAAGAAGTAAAAAAGGTAGGCAATAAAACAGAAGGGCATGTACCTAATCAAGGAGCAACAAAGATTGCATAAAGAACAAGACCAAAGATTGCCAACAATAGAAGAAAATAAGCCATCAACCAAACATACAAGTCACAGAAGCAACAACAACAAGAAACAAACATAAAAGTAGACACCTAAATGAACTTTACCATGCTTGGACCTACAAATCTTGAATTGGTAATTCAACCAAGGTCCCATGAATTATTAACACAATAACATCAAAGACAATGGATATACCTAAAGTTAACTAGGTTATGCAATTTACATGAGCTATTCAAATTCAAAATTCAAATTTAACTTAAATGTCCATGTCATCACTATGCTCTTATAGTGGGAAATTAGAAACTTCAAAAACTCATCCACTACAACAGTCTCATACATTGTTCTATGGCTAACATGGATGAAGATGCATTATATTTCTAGAAAAAATCTTAGATACACAACTATTGAAATAATTGTGGATAGAGATAAAATTATTTAAGTATTTCCAAAAACATGACAAGAGGCCACAATAGGCGAGCTAGGTCAGTGAAAGTGGGGCGTTGTTATAGTGCCAATCAAGGTTTAAATCCTCAAAAAAGTGGTCAACGCACTACCACAAGGGTGCCATTGTATTGGTTGAGTCAGAGTGGCCATTTACACGAGGTTGAGTGGACGCCAAAGAGTGTAAGCAACATCCCACCTCTTGATAGGTGGTGAATGCACACCATTGTAGTGTAATAACGAAGCATTATCCCAAAAAAGACATGTCAAGGGATAGGGTGCCTACCAATTGTCAAAGCCAACTATTCCCTGACCCTAGCTCAAAGTCTCAAAAAGACCACAAATTGAACCTATATGAATAACATCAACCAATGTTTCCATAAAGTTCTCCACTTGGGTTTCTAATCCATTCAATTGCATTTTAATTTTCTTTATCATGTTATCCATTATTTCATAAACCTAAGTAGGGAATTGGTGCCTAAATATCTAATGGCCATCACTATAGGTTGCATGAAAGCCATCATATATTATAGGTCCTACCATTTCATATCTAGCACATCTACTTGGATTATTTCGCTCTTCTCTAATTTTGGATCCATTCCATCTCTCCAAATAATTACAAATAAATGTGATATGTATTGCTTACAATGAATCACTCATTCAATTGAAATAAAGTGTTAGAATTATAAAAGTAATGCAGGACAGAGATGTCCTTTTATAAATTTCAGTTAGGAAGGCAGCTAGATCACAGTGAGAGCTACTGAACTTAGGAAGAATAATCAAAATGCAAATATACACAAAGTTTAGACCTGAACTAAACTCAACCAGTGTACTATTTCTTGATTAGCAAATCATTAGAATATCTAAACAGTAACCAATGTTAACACAGACTTCATTTATCACTGGATCTGATGCTAAGTAGCTCAAGATCAGATCTAAGTAAAAGATCTGATACAGATCTGATATAATAGATCCAAACTAGAAATAGATCTAAGCTGGGTTAAATAGATCTAAACAATAATGACTGAAAAACTCAACAGCAATATTCAGATCTGATAATCTATAATAATTAATGCTGATACATAAATCTAGTTAGATCAAAGAATACAGAACTCACAACAAAAATCCAGATCTGAAGATAAAGAATAGGTAGCTTACCTTGTTCTGAAACCTTACCTCTGAAAAAGTCACAGTCAACACAAGAGATGCAGAACCATTTGTAATTATGCTCAGACAAAGCCTAGTTCATAGATCCACCATGTAGGTTGGATCTCTTTCCAAGAGATGAAGAACTTTCTTGCCACCAAGGGGATAGAAACCAAAGAGANTTATCCACCAAGGTCTAAGACCAAGGATCAACCCATGCCACAGGCATGGGTACCCTGGACTATGTCCAGGGGCCCTAGGCTTATCTAGGGGCTTTAACTGCTTGGTCCTAGACCAAGAACCCCAGTCGTATACTGGGGGCCCTCTTAGGGGTCTTTACTGCCTGGTACCAGACCAAGAACCCCAGTCGTCTACTGGGGGCCCTCTTAGGAGTTTTATCCACCAAGGTACAAGACCAAGGATCAACCCATGCCCCAGGCATGGGTACCCTAGACTTTTCCAGGGGCCCTAGACATATCTAGGGGCTTTTAGCTGCTTGGTCCTAGACCAAGAACCCCAGTCATCTACTGGGGGCCCTCTTAGGGGTCTTTTGCCATGGCACTGACTGTTTGGTCCCAGACCAAATCCCCAGGGGTGCACTGGGGGCCCTAGATCTCAGCTAGGGTCTTTGCCATCCTCCCGGAGAATGGCTCTTGCAGCTGCTTTAAATTTAACAATATTCCAGTATTGTGATAGGATTATATAGGCATGAGCTTTGTGATGAATTTTATGTTATGGTAGGGTACGCCATATCAAGGAATAGACGAGAGCCAACAATAATAGAAATGATTTTAGTCTTTAGATGCCAAAGGCAAGTAATGAGCATTGAATCATGAATCTTTCCGATGATTCACATCCGTCCTCATATAATATGAAGGGTATAATGCTCACTGAGCATGCAAAAGTTAAAAGTGAAATTGATGGATTGTTGAGAATAAGACCCTTCTTTTTAAATTTAATAATATTTGTTGTCATTCACAAATGACAAGTGATTTCAAAATTTTACATTTTTTTTGAAGAGTATTTTTTGAATTACCCTTCTATAACAAATTTGAACCCAAATGACAAGTGATTTTAAAATTTTACATATTTTTTTAAAAATGTTTTTTGAATTACCCTTTCATAACCAATTTTAACGACTAAAAAATGTTCAATTTTGATGACTGCCTCCTACTTGTACATTTATGGTAACTCAACTCTCAAAGACCGACAACGGCAAAATGAATGTTTAATTTTTGAATACCTAATCAATGATTTATTTTTGAAATCTGAAGTACGATATGTACATCCAGCTCGTCTATTTTGCGAGCTAGAAAATGGATGAAAACAGTGTCATGGTGGTAGGGCTCATCTCAGATACGCATGGAGTTGTGGCAGACGCAGCCCTGCAAGCCTTGAAGAGAGCAACCCACTCCATTATACATGCAGGTAACTTCAAAACCAAAACTTACTCTTTCAGAAAAACAAAAATGGCACTCTCACAAGAACAAATTGAACCTTATAGTAGCCTACAAATTTGTTTGTTTGTTAATGTCATTATTTCAGTGGCTTCGTTCTGTGCTACAAAACCAAAGTTAGGGTTATTAAATCTGAGTTCGTCTGAGACCTGTTGACCGCCCATTTGACAACGGTGGTCAACTCATGTGCCATGAAATATTCATCTATGTTGAAGACAGTTATGGTTCTACTTGGGTATCTGATACCCCAGCACTTAAATTTTTGTAAACGAAATGTTTGCACCCCTGCGTGGGTTAATAATGTAATAAGTCTGCATGGATCATAGTTAGGTCAGGTACCCTGGGTGTTTCCATTAGGGGAGTTCCTTTCATCGAGGGTTTTTTATCCTCAGGTTGTCGACCAGACAAGC
>SNQJ01S0004256.1:51750-63034 GCA_010110895.2 Picea sitchensis
GGTTGTACGTTCCCCCTGACTTTTGCATTAGACTCACATAGCATCTCGTTCGTCCTGACTTTTGGTTTGACTCATAGAGGTTGTCCGTTCCCCCTGGCTTTTGTCAATACCTCACAAGACTGGTTGATTCTCCAAATCTCCCTGGCTAGCCTTAGGGTGGCCCATATGGCCTCTCATTGGAGAATCACTATCGATGTTGCCAAATTTAGCAGTTGGCAGCTTGTTAGGACCTAGAAAATCTTCATGGTATCAAAGCTTGGTGGTTGATTTTTGTTGAGTTTTGGATAGCACCTTGGTGGACTGTTTTAGACATCTTTTGGGCAGATTTTGTGGACAGCCATTGACTGAGTTTAGTGGCAACTTGTTGGCAGAATTTTGTGGAGAGTTGTAGAGAAGTTTGTGGACATTTTGTCAGTCTCTTTTCACACCTACTTGGTAGGAGTGAGGCTGATTTTTTCACGACCTCTTTTCATGCCTATATTGCTAGGAGTGAGGTCGGTGTTCGTTCGCCTCTTTTCACACCTATGTTGACAGGAGTGAGGCAACGTTCCTTTACAGTTGCAGCATCAGTTTGAGTGCAAAGGGCAATGATGTCAACATCTCAAATGCGTGTGGAGGATAGGCTAGCTGGAGCTAGCAACTGGTCTCCTTGAAAGGCCAGGATTGTCTTTGTCTTAGAGGACCTCGAACTATGGGATATAGTTCAGGCGACTATTCATGTTCCTCCTGCTAATGATCCCATCTTGTTAGCAGAGTTCAGGAAGAGGAACAACAAAGCAAAGAGGACGATATGTGATGTAGTGCGGGATCACATCATTCCCCACTTGACTGGGAAAGCCTATGCATTTGAGATGTGGGCATCTCTATGCAAGCTTTACGAGAGCTCTAACCAAAACCGAAAGATGGTTCTGTATGATGAACTCAGGGGCATCCGTATGCTCCAGGATGAATCGGTTACTTCTTTCCTCGGTCGATACACCCAGATCAAAGACGAACTTGGAGTCGTTGGAGAGGTAGTGAACCCAGATTCTATGGTGAGGACAGCCTTAAACAGCTTTACCAAACCATGGGGTCCATTTGTTCGTGGCATTGTTGCCAGGGAGATCATGCCCACTTGGGAGAGATTGTGGGATGAGTTCGTTCAGGAGGAGACTAGACTTATATCAAAGACTTTTGAACAGCAGCAGACATTGCAAGGTGATGAGGATCTTGCTCTTTGGACAAAGGGCAAGAAGAAGACCGGTAGGGGAGGTTGACAAGGTCCCAAGTTTGGGGCCCCGCCACAGGGAGAGAGCAATGGTGGGCAGAAAAGAGACATGAGCACAGTGAGATGCTTTGCTTATAGAGAGATGGGTCATTATGCAGGACAGTGTCCCAAGAAGAAGAAGAAGCAGCATGATGTTTCAGCAGCGACAGCAGAGGAGCTTGAGTTCGATGCACAGTTTGCAAGAGAGTGTGCATTCGCTACTACTTTGTCAGTTGTTACACCATCCAGCGTCGGGTGGGGAGACAAAGTTGAGGAGGACCTATTGACTCATAGTAGTGATTCAGAGGGAGCTCAGACTCAGTTTTCTTGGACACCATCATCAGGGGTAACTGGTCCACCCGGGACAGCTTCAGTTTCAAAGTTGTCAAGACAGAGGGTTGCTGCAGGGGCTTCAGAACATCAAAGATTGATGAGGAGGAGCGGCAGGGCACCACGGAGGCTTGATGCTCACTTGGCTACGGAGACGGGCAGATCAGATTTTGGTTCCACTTCAGGTGGAAGCTACTTGGAAAGAGGCCAAGTTGAGGATCTTGGTGAGATGTCGAGACTCTAGTACTCTTGGTGAGATACCAAGAGGGGGAGACTCTTGGTGAGATGCCAAGAGAGTCACGCTTAGTGAGATGCCAAGAATAGTGACCGTTGGCGAGATGCCAGGAGATAGAAATCCTTGGTGGGAGACCAAGGTTGAGATCTTTGATTTGATACCAAGATCTAAGTGATCTTGGATAGGTCGAGAGACACTTCCATCTATAGATCATGTAGATTAAGCAGATCTGTGTCAGAGACTACTTTCATTGATCAGGGTACAGCCATACTCGTCGAGTATTTGCCAGTAGGAAACCATGTCCACTGCAGGGATGAGATCGGGGGTGAAGGGCACTTTCCTCGGTAAGAGGGAGTGTTGAGATTTGGGTACCTTGGAAAGTGGTCCCCTTGTGTTTGTGAGCTTCTAAACACATGTGGGAAGTACTTTGTACCATGTACCGTGTACTTTATGTCTAATTTCACTTTGACTTAGGAGATTTAAGTCAAAAGTGAAATTTGGTCATTTTAGCCTAAAATGACAATTAATTTACTTTGTGGGTGAATTGTGGAACATAAAGTGAAACTATGGAAACTTAAGTAAAGTGGGTTTTGAGTTGAGATTCTTTTGAGATGATCTCAACCATTGATTAGGGATGAGATGAGATGATCTCATCCACCCATACTTTAGGTTTCCTTATGCTTCTTGAAGGAGGGAGCAAGGGCAAAGGAGAGGATCATTATCCCTTGTTATGTTCACCAAGAGAGTTGGGAAAGGAGCATGAGGATGAGGTTGGAGGCATTGAGTGAGGAAAGCTTGGGCACCCCCATTCATGGAGGTAGCCAGGAGGCTTAGTCCTTCATTTATTTATGGAGCTAGTTCTTGCTAGGAGGAGGGCACACAACTAGCAAGGAGAACTTGCAGATGTCAGTTTGCTTTGAGGACAGTTTCAGTGGAGAACTACAGCACAGATTCAAAGTACTATGGGAGGGTTTCTCCATCAGAGCTTCCAGTTGGCAGAGAGCTTTAGTTCAATGGTTTTGGTAACTTATGAGGAGGGCGCACCATCCTAGGGTGCATCTCTGTCATTTGGGCTTGTGTTTCAGCTTGGTTCAAGTTGTTATTGTATCAGGTTCATCTCTTTATTGTACTTGTTGTATTCCACCTTCTTTTCTCCACATATATACACTCATATTCCAAACTGGTTTTCCCCGGGGAGGGTTTATCCAGGGTCATGTTGACCAAAAATACATGTGTTCATTTTCATGTATGCTAGTGTTTAGAACAACAGTATTTCAGCTCTAAAAGATCTCTAGGTGTGTTACATAGCTTATGGTATGCATGTGCTAACATCTTGTGACAAAAACTACATGCTAGAGCACCTTAATGACCTATGTAACCGTAACAAAACAACAAAGAAGTTACTGAACAGTTTGTTGCTATAAAACAGCAGCAAACCCTTGTTTCACACTTGAAACTTAGAGCCAACTTGAGGTCAAAGACAGACCTAGTTGGCAGCTTGTAAGGACATGGAAAATCTTCACGCCAAAGCCCCATAAATATTGTTAGAACCAAATGTCTAGAATCCCCTAGTAGGAAAGCACTCTGATGAATGATACCCTGGAAGATCATTGGAACATGTGGTTGGACCTCATTTCAAGAACTTGTGGCTACTCTACACTCCCATAGAATATGTTTACCAGTGTCCAAATTGCCACAAACTAGACATTAATCATCTATGAACCGACTCTTGGCTAAAGAATGCTTTTGCCCATAATCCTTGATAAATAATAAGCCAAGTAAAGATGCATGACTTGTGCGAAATATGCAAGGACCACACACTATGAAGCCCTTGAATCCACCTATTCTCTGGGTCCAAGTAAGTCCATCTAACATTCAGTGTAGGCACAAGTGTAACTCTTCTATGTAGCAAAGAATACTACCTTTTAGAATCAAAAGTCTAAATTGGTTTATCGAAAGACCAATGCCAATCATTCTAAATAGGGCCCCTCATTTGAATATTCATTTTAAAACACTCAACTAGGGGTATAAGCTTATGTATCCCCTTATTGTCAACCTGTTAGAGGCCAATATAGGCCTTTTGTCTCATTAAAGTCCTCCACTCCAATCTCCAACCATGTCCTCACATTTTCATCACAAATATCCTTCCAAAGGAAAATACCCTTCCTACTAATTCATAATGCTTGAAAAAGAGGGATTTCAGCAACACATTTACCTTGAATCCTCCAACTCCAGATCTGGCAAAAGGCTAAATCCCAGCCACCTCTACCACCCAAGAAATTCAAGCACAAAAACTTGGCAACAAAACCCTGAGCCTCGCATGTCAACTCCAAGTTTTGTGACAAAGTCCAAGTCAACTTGAAGTCAAAGGGGCTCGTCAAGTCTAATTTGATTGCATGTCATACAACTTTGAGTTGCAAAGAGGGCAGAAATGTTGGTCTTCAGACAAAGCAACTCACAACCACTAGAGTGAAGAAACCAACTTATTTGCAAGGTCCAACAATTCACTAGGATGTCAACGTAGAGAATGAATGATAGCTTGATGAGGAGGATGTTGGGCAAAACAAATATGGACTGTCTGACATTGTCCACCTACTGATAAAGGAGGAGTAGCGTGGCATTGCACTAGATGATGATCATGATGTTCTTGATCTTACTGCACCACTGAAGAGCGGTCATGCAGTTAACGATTATGCAATGATATTGCCATTGGGAATTTCGACGTTGATGATTTAGTTTCCTTAAATATGTGAATTATAAACACCATATCTTGATATGACAATTAAAAAAATTAATTTTGATTTGGCAATGAAAAATCTATTGGTCTATTTGTTGGCATTTGCATTATAATTTGTATTTTATAGTTTTTTATTGCTTTATGTCTGAATGAAATTATGAATTTGGCATATAGATGCCATATTTTACTTCAAACGTTTCTTCCCATTTCCAAAAACCGTTTCTTGACATTACCTTGTTTCCTGCGGTTTCCAAAGAAGCCTACCCCAAGTTTTCAATACTGTTAGGACCCTTGTTGAATCTGTTTCTTGTCGTTTCCCATTTCCAATTCTTGGGGATACATAGCTCACAAATCATGTTACGGTGCACTGGAAGGGTATCATAATTACTTTTCCAGAAATTGTTCGATCTAGTTAACATGATTGTGACCATTGGTGCAAAGTGCACCTAAATGCAGGTATCTGGAAAGCCAGTGCAGATAAAGGTAGGTGCGAAATACTGGCTTGGGCGATTAATTAAGGATGATGCACAAGACTTGTAAATGTTGAGTGTGAGGGTAATGATCCTTCTGGTAATGTTCGCTCATTTAATCTTCTTTGGTGTTCTGATCTTAAGTTTCTGCCGTTTTCATTGAGAGAAATGGTTTCCGGATGATCTGCATTATTAGACATTTCTTTATTCTTTTTTTCTCATGAAGCATCTAATTACTTTAACCCTTTTTGAGAGCTATACCTCAACTAGTGCATAAACATGACAAATAACTACCACAAAATCGATCGTGTCTTTCAAATTGATAAATCTAAAACCTCGACATTATTGCTTTTTCATAATGATAATACAGAAATCCATTTTATTGGCAATCCCCTTAACCCGAACCCTTCTGCGGAATACGAAACTATCATAGATTTTTTTTATAAAAAGCCGCCTTTCACGATCAGTATGAACAAGAAACATTGGCCAGAAATGCCCTAACTCGTTTAATATTAAGAGGAAACCAAAAAAATATTCTCAGCCACCACGATCACTGGCAAAATCCAGAATCGGACTGGTTACGAACGGAAAACGCCCTCTAAACTAAACTCGGCCCCTTAGGCAAAAGCAGTAGGATACGAAGTTCATAACAAAGCATAACATCGAACGGCCCTCGGCCCAGAAAACATAAGTCCAACATCTTATAACAGTTGCGAGGAGCCCAGCGTTGGGCGGCAGATCATCATCTTGGTCCTTGGGAATTGGCCCATCCATCCGCTATTATTGATTACAATATCCATTACCAACAATATGAACAGGAAACAAAAGTCTGGAATTGAAAGGTCGGAGGAACTAATAATTATAAACCCCATCACGCACTCTTCCAGAAATTAAATGCGTTAATACAATCGAAACCTCCGTCCAGAGACAATTTCAAGCGTAGGATTCATGCGATGGTGTCGATGTCATGAGTTATTTTTCATTCAAAACGAGAAATAACCGATCTCTGAATCTAAATGTAGAAATGAAATATTAAGGGGGAGAGGATCGGGAATGTACTCGTCTTCGGGCCAGCAGGATGATTCCACAAGGCTTGCAATTTTGAAGACGCCATGCCTCTGCCTCTGCCTCTGCCTCTGCCTCTGCTGCACCCTCCCCTGTGAGCAAATTTCTTCAATTTAACCACACCACGAACTCCACCTGCCCCTCTTTATCATCTAACCTGCATTCAACTGGATTCGTTTAAAATATACTCATCTACTTGTCACAGACTGCTAGACATGATCCCATGCCATATTCTGTCATGTGACGATTGGCCAACTGGGCTTTGTTTAATTCCTCGGAATTTTCTATTTTCTGAAAGTCAAAATTGTCCGGTTTAGGCGTGTATGCATTCCGGTGGATCGCTCTTTTAGCCCAATATTTTAAGTCTTTAGGGTTGTGATTTGAGTAAGCTACAATGCACCATGATTTTTATATTTATGGTGATAATTATAAAAAAAAACTCTTTTTATGTTTTTTTAAGTTATAATTATCCATAAGTTATATATATATATATATTTTGAAATTGTTTTTATGAGAGAAAAAAAAAATTGTATGAAAACGATTATCTTGAATTGATTAATAAAAGTGGTTGACTATAACATATAAGTTCCATATATCATGACTCTTATGCTAATGGATATAGGTATAATGAAGTGTTGACTTCCACTAACATAATGATTGATTGGTTGTGGTGTGATTATACTTGTTGCTTGGATTAGTGATTGAGATAAAATGTTGTTATGATGATGATTTAGATATTTAAAAAGAAACAACCACAAGCGAATAAGAAAAATATTGAAGGACAAATTTTCATGGGACGTGTAGAAACACCTTTAATTAGTATGCAGTGATACGGATTCTAAACCATATGGTTGGTGTAGGTTTTTTCTAGATCAAATGGGTGTTGGAAGAGGGTTTTTGGGTGCAGACATACAAGGATGTAAGGACGGTATGGCTAGTTGTATAGGTAGTAAAGAAGGGACTCCATGGAGTTCATTTGGTGACAATGGGTTAACTTTAGTAGTTGATAATGTTTATCAAAGAAGTCAATCAAGGGAACGCTCTCCTCTGAAGTACATTACCCTTAACTATGTTGACGGTGATGGCTTTGTTCGAGTTGTGGTACGTTCTTTGAATGCTAAGTTTGATGGCATAGGGTGCCTCTTAGCATAAACCAAGGAGTGGTCGCCCTTATCAACAATGGGCAATGTGGTCACTATGGAGAATACGTTGGGGAGCTTGGACATGAACACTGTGTCCAGTCCAAAGGCAATAGTTGAGCCTTTATGTCTTGATTGTTGGAAATATGCACATAGTGATAAAAAAAACATTGACACGTGAGATTGCACCATAAGAAAATGAATATCCTTTAAATATCACATTGTATTGATCTATCATTTATATCATGCATTTCTATCATTCAATATAGTACATGGGATCCCTTTAAATAGCATAAGGTGAACATAACAAACATGCCATAATAGATTTCTATTCAACCATATGCATAATTGTTTCCCACAATATCTCTCCCTAAACCTCGCAATTGATATTATATCCCTAACTTCTCTCTTTATCCTCATCTTTGCTTCATAAGTAGACTTTAATGCATTGTCTGCTTGATTCACATATTATAATGTATTTATCAAATGTCACAAGTAGGAGTTAATCCTTCATGCTTCCCCTTGACAAATAGTTGTGATTCAATCTAGATTTCTAAGTTGTCTTCATCTTTAGTCTTCTGTGCTCTACATCATCTCCAGCCTTTGTTGTCGGCTTCTTGTAATGTTCATGAGTTGCACCATCATTTTATAAGTTTAGATATGGACTGCATCATCTTCATGTCAAGGGTTTCTTTATCTTGCTCTTAACCATCTCATGGGTTTTCTATGGGTTACCCTCAACCAATTCATCATATCTAGGATTTTCCTTGGCTTACCTTTAACCATTACATCATCAAGGGTTTTTCATTAACTTTCTCTTAACCTTGAACAAAGGTTCTTGGATTACTAGTGATCCAGACGGATGTAACATCCCTAGCCACCTACTGGGCTATGCTACTTAAAAACTTTCGTGCTCTGATACCATTTTGTTACATACCCAACCACCCAGGTTGGGCACATTCCATCAAAACTTCTCTTATCATCAACTTTGATACCATATTACCAACAATTCAACCAAAATTGCTCTAAAACTAACTCTGATACAATTAAAACATAAAACTACACTCTGCAATACACAATTACATACATATTCATAACAGAAATATATATGCAACATAAACAACATAAACCATGAAAGCCAATGTATAATAATTACTGCAAAACATGATTAAACACACAAATTGGCACTTATCTTTGAATAAATGACACCAACTATGTGTAGACCTTCCACGTTCCTCCCATCCTTAGACCACATTGTATTGATCTATCATTTATATCATGCATTTCTATCATTCAATATAGTACATGGGATCCCTTTAAATAGCATGAGGTGAACATAACAAACATGCCATAATATATTTCTATTCAACCATATGCATAATTGTCTCCCACAATATCTCTCCCTAAACCTCGCAATTGATATTATATCCCTAACTTCTCTCTTTATCCTCGTCTTTGCTTCATACGTAGACTTTAATGCATTGTCTGCTTGATTCACATATTATAATGTATTTATCAAATGTCACAAGTAGGAGTTAATCCTTCATGCTTCCCCTTAGACAAATACTTGTGATTCAATCTAGATTTCTAAGTTGTCTTCATCTTTAGTCTTTTGTGCTCTACATCATCTCCAGCCTTTGTTGTCGGCTTCTTGTAATGTTCATGAGTTGCACCATCATTTTATAAGTTTAGATATGGACTGCATCATCTTCATATCAAGGGTTTCTTTATCTTGCTCTTAACCATCTCATGGGTTTTCTATGGGTTACCCTCAACCAATTCATCATATCTAGGATTTTCCTTAGCTTACCTTTAACCATTACATCATCAAGGATTTTTCATTAATTTTCTCTTAACCTTGAACAAAGGTTCTTGGATTACTAGTGATCCAGACGGATGTAACATCCCCAGCCACCTACTGGGCTATGATACTTAAAAACTTTCGTGCTCTGATACCATTTTGTTACATACCCAACCACCCAAGTCGGGCACATTCCATCAAAACTTCTCTTATCATCAGCTCCGATACCATATTACCAACAATTCAACCAAAATTGCTCTAAAACTAACTCTGATACAATTAAAACATAAAACTACACTCTGCAATACACAGTTACATACATATTCACAACATAAATATACATGCAACATAAACAACATAAACCCATGAAAGCCAATGTATAATAATTACTGCAAAACATGATTAAACACACAAATTGGCACTTATCTTTGAATAAATGACACCAACTATGTGTAGACCTTCCACGTTCCTCCCATCCTTAGACCACACTGCTCATCACTCTCAGTAGTGGGTCACCCCCGAGATGGGACTAAACTCCACTTGGGTAAGGGTTCCCAATTGATTCGAAAAGATCTTTTAATGACTATGGTTGAGTTTTTATGCATGCATTGATTAACCAATTAGGAAGCTTAATTAAAGAGGAAGAAGATATGATAATATATCACAGCCACATAATCATGTACAAAACTGAAATGAAGCAATAAACAATAGCAAACCATAACACCAAACTTCATAACAGAGTTCCGCAAGGTTGCCTACGTCTCCAAGCCTTTGTCTCAGTGGAGGAGGTTTTCTTATTAATTTCTTCTAATGCTCAAAATGTACATAAAAATTGCATCAAGTGAATTTCAGACTGGTCTCACTGTGTTCTGCTCGACCTCAGAAATCCAATACAACTGATGGCATTGAAAAACACTGAGTGTAGCTCTCGAAAATGGCCTACTTGACTAGTTTGTTGGCTTCTTTGCATAAAAATCACTTTTCTGCACATTTTAACATAATTTGACCCCCTTTGCAGTGGTAAACCCTTTGGTTTAAAAAGTACAGGTTGTGGGATCAAATCCCAACAATACCCAACTTGTGGCATGAAATCTGCATACATAAATGTAGTTTATATAACCACATTACCAAGTATTGAACAACTATATGGTGCGCGCATCATGGCATTTTATGGTAGAATAAACCCTAACCTAAGTTTTCGAACCCATTTTTTTTGTTTTACTTTTGAAATACATGGTCAACACCATATAAATATAAAATAGGCCAAAGATATGGTTCATGACATTTGTAGTATTCGTTTCCCTTTTAAAATGGGATTTTTCCCTTTATGGTGATATATAATATTTTAAACCAATTCTCTTTAATGCTTTAAATTACATTTGAATATTTAAATAATATTTTAAACCAATTCTCTTTAATGCTTTAACTTACATTTGAATATTTAAATAATATTTTAAACCAATTCTCTTTAATGCTTTAAATTACATTTGAATATTTAAAAAAAGGCTTAAGTTATGTTTTGGTGAATATAATAACATCCAACCATGTCATTTCTAGTCAAAATCAATCACATCACATGCTATATGTCATGTTGCCATGCTAGCCACTGAAACCGCCATGACTAAAACTTTAAACTCCAACAACTTTCACATGTGATGTCGGATTTACAATTTGTTTGCGTCGCTAGAAAGATAGCAATGAGATCTTTGCAATGGGGTTGGTCTCGCTCTAATCCAAGAACTTCGAATTTTGGGCCTTTTTGGATCCATTTAGATCACACCTCCCCACTAAGGACCTTTTGGTCCCCAAAAAGTTACTAACCAGTCAACAAGCTCGGAATAGGCCACCCGACTTGTCCTCTGTCTTAGAACTATGTCATGTGCACCTGTCTCATCAAGATCAACTGTAACACAATCATGACAACTAACAACATATTGTTAGTCATTTGAACCCTGTCACATTTTAATGAAGCCACTATCATCCATGTAGACAACATTACTAATGATAGCATAAAAAATACAACTGCAAATGAGCTGATATACTTGTAATATTTGCACGACATGAGCTTATCTTGAAGCAAACCGTGATTGATTTTCCATTCAACAATCATTTCTTGTTCTTGCTTAAGATCGATTACTTGATTACTTCATTTGAAACAATTATTGGTTTGTTGCTTGCTTGCACTGCCTTCTTTAATTGTTTCATAGTTTGAAGTGTTTTATTTGCCTTAACATGACGAGCATGAAGCACATAATCTTGAC
>SNQJ01S0004256.1:64529-96124 GCA_010110895.2 Picea sitchensis
AGTCTCTCTGCATTAACTTCACCATCATATATGGGTAACTCAAATTTAACATCAAGTTTTAATAATGGCATTTCATTCTTATGTTTATGAACATGTTTCTTTGCATTGGATTTAGAACTTGAACTTGAAGAAGAAGGAGAAGAAGGAGGTGATGATGGAGGTGAAGGAGGAATCTGAGGAGGATCTTCTCCTTCTTCACTTTTGCCCTTTGAAGATTCACCCAAAACTGGTTTCTTTTGTTCCAAGTAATCCTCGTACAAAACTTTCATCATCTTCGACATAGCAAAGAAAGTTTTCCGAAACTCTTTCTCATCCTGAGAAAGTCCCTCTTTCGATGCCATCTTCTTGGTGTGAGAAGCTCTCTTTCTCAATCCAATCAATGGATTCTCTGCAACAAGTTCACCTTCACCACATTGTAGCTTTTCCCTGGTTAACATGCAAAACTCCAATCCAAATGTCAACTAGCTCTGATACCTTCTTCTTCAAGTTATTATCATATATTCTTCCTCTTTCATTGAGCTTCCTAATTGGTTAATCAATACATGCATAAAAACACAACCATAGTCATTAAAAGATCTTTTCGGATCAAGTGGTATCATAGCCACATAATCGTGTACATAACTGAAATGAAGCAATAAACAACAACAAACCAGAACACCAAGCTTGATAATGGAGTTCCGCAAGGTTGCCTACGTCTCTGGGCCTTTGTCTCAGTGGGGGAGGCTTTCTTATTAATTTCTTCAAATGCTCAAAATGTACATAAAAATTGCATCAAATGGATTTCAGACTGGTCTCATTGTGTTCTGCTCGACCTCAGAAATCCAATGCAACCGACGGCACTGAAAAATACTGAGTGTAGCTCCCGAAATGGCCTCCAATGCTTGACTAGTTTGTTGGCTTCTCTGCATAAAAATCACTTTTATGCATAATCTAGCATAATTCGACCCCCCTCTACAGTGGTAAAGCTTTTGGTTTAAAAAGTACAGGTCGTGGGATGAAATCCCAACAAGACCCAACTCGTGGCATGAAACATGCATCGAATCTGGGTGGAAATCTCCTTGAAATTCCATAAAATATGCAATGGTTTTAAATAAAACCATATTACAAGGTTCTCGACACACCATATGTGCGCGCATTTAATAAACCACATAAATATAGTTTATATAACCATATTACCAAGTATTGAACAATTATATGGTGCGCGCATCATGGCATTTTATGGTGGAATCAACCCTAACCTAAGTTTTCGAACCCATTTTTTTTGTTTTCCTTTTGAAATACATGGTCAACACCATATAATATAAAATAGGCCAAAGATATGGTTCATGACCTTTGTAATATTTGTTTCCCTTTTAAAATGGGATTTTTCCCCTTTTATGGTGATATATAATATTTTAAACCAATTTTATTTAATGCTTTAAATTATTGTTGGCCCTTGACCAAGTTTTGGGAGAATCTTGGTCGTGTTTGACCATTTTTGGGACTTCGACAGGTTGGTCGAAGACGGAGTGCCCAGGCGAAACGGAGATCGAGGGATCTCGCCCCCTTTTGCGGGCTTTTTGTGTTTATGTAACAGGTGTGGGATGTTGGCCCATGGGTTTTACCCACGTTTAGGCCCCTTTTGTAATGTATAAATAAGTGGATGAGCGATGTAAGAAGGGAGATTTTGCTAAGTGCAAGTTCTGTGTGATTGTTAAGTGCCATTGGCTTAGTGCGAAGACGAATTGTAAGAAGGCTTTGTGCATACTGTGTGTTGAGAACTTGCAGAGCTAAGTGCAAGTGATTGTAAGAAGGCTTTGTGCTATGCCAAGCTCGGGGAAGAAGGGTCTGGCGAGGTGCGCACAAATCTCTTGTCCTATGCGGAGTTGGCTTGTGGCTCTGTGCATGTAAGGAGATTGGAAGAAGTTAATAAAGAAGAAGAAGAGTTGGTGGACATAGCCCCACACTGGGGTGAACCACGTATATCATGTGTTATTGTGCTTTGTGCTATATTGTGCTTATATTTGCTTAGTGTATTGTTATGATAGATAGATCTATGAATGCTTAAGTGTTTTATGATGTGAATGAATGCTAGATCTGCTTTGATGCTATGTGTTGAATAGTTAGATGTGCTTAGATCTTGAGTAATACTGCGTTGTTCTGTAATTAGGGTTTTAACTTGCGATGTGAATAGAGGTTAAATACTAATGGATGTTAATTTCTAAGTGCTATGTTAAGTATTGTGATCATAGATATGTGTCCCAGCTAGGTTGTAGACACTTGAGTCCTGCAACCCCCCTGCCTCTACCTCGGGTGAGACTTCATCTGCTTCGCAGGTGTTGCCGAAAGGGCCGGTAGTTAGGGTTTTGTTGGTGCGTTGTTGAAGCATTGAACCTTGGGTCTGCCCTTGTGCCAACAAATGGTTCTGTTGTTGGGACCTGAAACTGTGATTGTTGGGAACTGAAGAAAAGAGAAAGCTCTGTGCGTAGATCTGTTGCTATAGTGCGCAGTACTCTACTCGATTCGTGAAGCTCTATGCTAAGAAGAGAAGTTCAATCTGAAGAAAAGAGGTAAGATCTTAAAGCTTTGTGCTATGATAAAGGTAAGATAAGTGGAAATTTTTACTTCAAAAGTATGAATCTAGGTATGTTTGATAGATTTTGTCCTAGTCTGAAAACTAGGGCACGACTAGAAGAGAGAAGATTTGATATGAATAGATCTGATAGAAATAATGAAAGATATGTTATTCATATGCATAGAAAGAATTTTTGGACTAACAAGTGGATGCAGGATCCTAGAAAGAATTTTTTGCAGGTCCATCACTGTGATCCCAATGCGCAGTACATAAAAGGTTGGGGATCGCTTAAGAGAAAGAGAGGATTGACATTATGTTATAATTGTAGAAGACCGAGACATTTTGCTAAGGAATGTCCTGGTGTAGGTCCTATTTGTGTTTGTTGTAAAGTCGTTGGTCATGAAGTTTTGGATTTCCCTAGAATGATTGCTAAAGTTGAAAATATGAACATGAGACAAGAAAACCATGAAGAAGGTCAAGAGACTAAGAATATGCTAGAACACCAGAAAGAATCGGAGGCTAAATTATTGCAGATGAAAGAAATATTGAATGATCACAGAGACATCAGTTTACCAGAGATCTTAAAAGAAAAGGAGTGCATAGAAACAAGAATATGAGACTTCGACATAGACTGTGTTTTGGATGAGGAAACACATGTGAATCTTATGCTAGAAAGCTCTTGGGAAATTTTGGGAAAACCTGCTATGATTCCCTCATTAGGAAAGATAGGATTGTTTAAAGGATAGATGATAACCATATGTGGAAGACTTACTCATATACCTACGATTGCTCATGGGACATCGATCGAAGAAGAATTCAAAGTCATTAAGTTTGTTAAGAACAATGACCCTTTTGCACTTATGTTAGGAAAGACTTGGATTGAGAAAGATCAGATCCGAAGGAAAGAAGAAGAGGAAGCCATAGAACAGAAAAAGCAAGAATTAAGGGACTTCATAGCCAAGAAAATAGAGCGACTAATAGAAGAACGAGAGGACAAGTCGAAGCAACTAAGGGCCAGAGACCCAACTGTCGAAGTTGAAAGAACATAAGAAGGCTTGAGGAACCTATCCATGCAGGAGAAAAGTGCACCTACCCCAGAAGTAATAAAAGAAGAGGTATTACACTCAAGCCCTTTGAAAGACCCTCAACAGTGCGAAGTGCCTTTACTGGGAGAAGATAAGAACAAGAATGGAAAGAGGAACCCAGTGACTCAGATCATAGGAAAGAAGGACAGAAAGATCAGTAAGAAGAAAGCAAGGTTAGAAAGACTGCAGGAGGTTCCGGAGAAAGCAGGCTTGCAGAACTTGAACCTCACCGGAATAGCAGAACAATGCAGAAAAGAACTTCCCCACGACGAAGCAATATGACTGTTGGAGGCGTCCCGACCATTAGAACAATGCTCCAGAATGACTAGAAACACAGTTATTGCCGGAAAGATCGCCATTGGACCGTTGAGACCGCACCATAATGGATGGATTGAGGCATTCCTGCCCGTTGGAGGAGTCTGTTACGACATTGTCTATTTAATCTGTCGAATGCCTCACCGGGAACACTTTTGTAAATTGTGATTATCCAAGCCCACAAAGAATTGATTGTTATCGCGTTGTGCTTATTGAGACCTCGCCACCCTTTTTCCTTACCTTGAGTGTTTGTTCGCCTAGCTGAGAAATTTGATTACGAGCGTGCATGTCGAGCGACCTTAGCGCAGTAGAAAAGTCTGTGGAGGAGATATTAATAGACCTTATGGCTGAGAAGGTCATGTCTGCAGGAGTACAGGCCTCGTCGACGATAGGATTGCAAGCATCCCCATCAACTGCACGTCGATCCGGGCCATCCCAAACCGCGACAGAGAAAAGAAGCAAGCACCGTGATGACCTGGCGAATGCGAAGCTCATCCCATCAGTCTTGCCCGACTACATCTCGCCTCTCACTGGCGCGGTTAGTCATGACATTGTCCCAAGATATTTCGAATACACACTCATCACTGCATACCTCTCGAAGGGGATACACATAGTTGGATCGCGGCTAGGACTGATCCCTGATCTTAAGATCAACGACTTTAACCTGGGAGACAGGAAGAATTATGCGTTGCTCGCACCGCATAGGTACTTGACAAAGACGACTGGGAAGAAGTCGAAGATAGTACCCCAACCATGGATTAAGGAGATCGCGAGGTCCACCATCCTCAACATCATGAAGATACCCCACTTCGGCAGAGATCAGAAGGTTAACGCATGCGTTAAACTCCTCTTGTCGTGCTACCATGGAGGTTACCTCTTGTTGGATAGACGCGTGATCGTGGATCCAGCGCTGATCCACATGATCACTGGATTAAGCATGCAGGGACCGGACCCTCGAAAACTCTACCCAAGGAAGGCTACAGATCGCACCCTGGCACAACAAATAAAGGAAACCTACGACGATGTGGAGAAGGGGAAGTGAGGCTACAAGGTAGCCTCCATCCAATATGGCACAATGTGCCTAGCTTGCCAGTTGATCTCTAATAAGCTCGTCAGGAAGAACATACCAACGCAAGTCACGGGGTTTGTCGTCGACCTCGCAGGGAAGTGCGTTGAAGCGATGCAGATGAACTGGGTGAGCTACCTCATCAATGAGTTAGAGAAGGACTATCATGAAGCACAGGACCAAGACTATGAGTTCCACTTCAGCTGGTTATTGATCCTCATAGCGTTTGTCGCTTGGGAGATGCTAGAGGGAGTGACATTCTCTGAAGTCGAGCCATCCGAATCATTGGCCGTGAGGTTCACCACCTTGTGGTATATGAGCGACATGGCGAAGCAGTGGCAATCGAATGTTGTCTTTCACACCTACTACCTACAACTCACGCGAGCCATCGAGTCATTCCCCCAAATGACTCCGAACACCTTGCATACTTACATGCCAATAGCTAAGTTCCGCGCAGACAAACACTTCATTTACATCATTGCACGCAGATATGAAAGCAAGGAGGAACTGCAGTCATATTACAAATTAACCAATGAAGACATGGAGGATATAACCAAGGAATGGTCGAATGAATTCCTTTTACCAGTCGAACAGGCAAAGCTCTCCAACCCTGATATCATTGGAAGTCCCGTGGTCACCCGAGAAGAGTATGATGGACAGGGCAGTGATAAGAAGAAGAAGAAAAAGGAGGAAGTGCAGGACATAGACAGTGAGGAAATAAACAGTGCATCGGAGGAAACTGCATATGATTCACTTGGAGGAGGAGGCGACGAAGTAAACCAAGAGGAGGAAGGGGAAGAAGACAAGAAGGAAAAGGGCGAAGTGACACCAGCTAAGGATCCCCTTACAAAGGCCGAGACATCAAAGAAAAGGAAGGTTTATCCAAAGAAATCCTCAGCGCGGAAGAAGTCACAAGCCCATAAGTCGCAGTCACATACTGTGCTTACAGTGGATGACATTGACCTCATCATCGCAGTTATAGAAGATACTTTAGAGGATATTTTGTAGTGAAATGAAGAAAAGCATGAGTCAATGTATGATATGATCGAGGCAGAGCTGAAGGGGGTACAACAAGCCCTCTATTCGATCCGCGCAGTGTTTACTGCGTCGTTGTCGTCATATGGTATAGAACTGGGAGATGAGCCTGCCCAACTACGCAGATTAACAGACGCGACAGAGGTTTGTCTTTGATGAGTATAAGAAGAAAAGGAGCAGGCCACAGAGGCCTTGAGGCAAGCAAAGGAGGAATCCCTAGAGCAACTTCGGGTTGCACAACAAGAAAAAGATGACATGAGAGCGAAGTTTGAGGAGGACAAAGAGCAAACCCAGAGAGAAAAAGACCAGCTGCTCACGGAGCAGATTGCGGTCAAGGAGGTAGTGGCTAGAGCACTTCTCTCTGTGTTGGGCTTGACCCAGATGGAAGAAGAGACAACTAAGAGCCAAGTGGGGAAGCTCGTTGAAGCCATTCAATGGCTTCAAGAAAGAGTAGCAGAGCTAGAACTACAAGCAATGTCGAGCACTCCGCAGGAAGTGCGGGATCAAAGAGAAGAAACTGCCAAGAGCATAGTAGAAAGAATTAGGGCGTTAGCCTCAGAATGTAAACAACTCAGTGATCGAAGTGCGCAGACCTATGAGCACCTTGCAGAAGACCTAGAACTAAGAACATTGGAAGCACAACTCCAGGAAGTGAAACAAAAAGCATCGACAGTGCAAGCGTAGCTAACAGCTATTGAGAAGATGAAAAGGTCATAGGAGCAGCGCGTAGTTCAGTAGCAGGTCAATGCCATCCAGAGTAGAGTCATGGAAGTGATCCAGAGACCCCAGTCGGTGCAGGAAGAAGCGTGCACACATTTTGAAGAGATTGAGGGACAAGGTGCACAACTGGAACAAGTGGTCACTAGAGTGGAACAACGCTTGGAAGGACCTGTCACCAAGCAAGTCATTTAGGAGTTCGCCAAGTAGGAGGCTCTGTCGAAGTAGCAAGTTGAGGCAGCTCGAGGCCTTCGAAGCAGAGTTGCCCAGATCAGAGTGACTCGGGACGAGTCACACGTGAGTGTTCGGGGCTTGTTGGCCCTTGACCAAGTTTTGGGAGAACCTTGGTCATGTTTGACCATTTTTGGGACTTCGACAGGCTGGTCAAAGACGGAGCGCCCAGGCGAAGCGGAGATCGCGGGATCTCGCCCACTTTTGTGGGCTTTTTGGGTTTTAGGGTTTATGTTACGGGTATGGGATGTCAACCCATGGGTTTTACCCATGTTTAGGCCCCTTTTGTAATTATAAATAAGTGGTTGAGTGATGTAAGAAGGGAGATTTTGCTAAGTGCAAGTTCTGTGTGATTGTTAAGAGCCATTGGCTTAATGCGAAGACGAATTGTAAGAAGGCTCTGTGCATATTGTGTGTTGAGAACTTGCAGATCTATGTGCAAGTTATTGTAAGAAGGCTCTGTGCTATGCCAAGCTTGGGGAAGGAGGGTCTGGCGAGGTGCATGCAGATCTCCTTTCCTATGCGGAGTTGGCTTGTGGCTTTGTGCATGTAAGGATATTGGAAGAATTTAATAAAGAAGAAGAAGAGTTGGTGGACGTAGCCCCACACTGGGGTGAACCACGTATATCCTGTGTTATTGTGCTTTGTGTTATATTGTGCTTATATTTGCTTAGTGTATTGTTATGATAGATAGATCTATGAATGCTTAAGTGCTTTATGATGCGAATGAATGCTAGATCCGCTTTGATGTTATGTGCTGAACAGTTAGATGTGCTTAGATCTTGAGTAATACTGCGTTGTTCTGTAATTAGGGTTTTAACTTGCGATGTGAATAGAGGTTAAATACTAATGGATGTTAATTTCTAGGTGCTCTATTAATTATTGTGATCACAGATATATGTCCCAGCTAGGTTGTAGACACTTTAGTCCTACAACCCCCCTGCCTCTACCTTAGGTGAGACTCCATCTGCTTCGCATGTGTTTTCAAAAGGGTCGGTAGTTAGGGTTTTGTTGGTGTGTTGTTGAAGCGTTGAACCCTCGGTCTACCCCTGTGCCAACAATTACATTCGAATATTAAAAAAAAAGGATTAAGTTATGTTTTGGTGAATATAATAACATCCAACCATGTCACAACCACATCACCTGCCACATGTCATGTTGCCATGTTAGCAACTGAACCTACCATGACTAAAACTTCAAACTGCAACAACTTTCACATGTGATGTCGGATTTACAATCCATTTGTGCCACCAAAAAGATTGCAATAATATATTTGCAATGGAGTTGGTCTCGCTCTAATCCAAGAACTTTGAATTTTGGTCCTTTTTGGATCCATTTGGCTCACCAACCAGGCTAAAGTATCTCACTCAACAGGAACTTAGTTACAAATGACTCAATTACAAGAAAGTCTGTCACAGATGCCAATCCACACTGGCAACCTATAGTCTCTCATTCCCCACATGCATGTCCCACCCCCATGAAGTTTTCCCCTTCTCTGCTCAATAGTCCTTTGACTGCCCCACTTCCCTTCCAGAGCTTCAACAACAGGATGGATAGGAAGTTTGAGATCCCTGTCACTGTAGTTTGGCACCTCGAGAAATAATTGCAACGATTATCTCACCTAAAGAGAATGCAATGTCCCACGGGCCTGACAACCCACCTCTTCAATCCAACTCTCTAAGCTAAGCAATGCACATGTATCTGCAACAGTAACAATAGAATATTGGTCACAGTAACAGTCGAGTTCAATCTCAGAACAGTCGACTACCGATCACCACTCTCCCTTCATCTAAATGATTGAATGATCAAAAAAGTGTACTAAGTCCAAACTCTCTGAATGCATGTTCCCAACTTGACACTTGTCACATTGAAAACTACCTTCAACCACTTGTCCCCTCCTTAGAACTTAGGATAAAATAATATATCCTTACTTTATGCTTTTAAGCAATATTAATATAATATTCCTTTTTGGGTTTAAGCCCCTTTAACCTAGCCCCCTCAACCTCTGTTAGTGGAGTTTAAGCCCCCCATTCTCTTTTATGTGGTCGGTCTACTGTAGGGATGTATTTTCATTAAATTTGCATGTGATTACATTTACATTCTCAGTACAAAAGTATTGATCTTTTGCATCCAGGCTCATTTGCCTCAAAAACATAAAGGTCGCACACTAAACCAGTGTGCGCGGAACTTCTGGGTTGTGCGCACTCTTCTTTCAGTGCGCCACCCTGACGCCCCTTCACAGGTGCTCGTTACAACATAACACACACACACACAAAAGGCTCTCTGGCCTCCAAAACCCTGTGCACTGAGCTAGTGTGTGTTATCCTGTAAGGCTCTTCTTATTAATGCGTCATTCATGTGCACTTACACCAGTGCACACTATAAAGTTCAGTTGTTCATGTTTTAGTGCACACATTATTGCGCATTTACACAAGTGTGCACTATATACATTAAATTATGCACTGTATTCATTTTAAACTGCGCACATTCTTTTGATGTGAGATTTATGTGCACTAACTTACTGTGCGCAAAACCAAACTAAATTTCTTATACTATCATCTCACCAACTTATATGTAAATGGAAGTTATATTCATGTGTACACTTGGGGTTCATCCTAGGGGTATTACAACGGATATCGATGGCCACCCACTTATTCCACTAGCTCAAAACATGGGTTTCCACCTGGGCAATTTTTCTACGGTTTTTTGGGTCCTGAACTTCTAAGGTTGTTTTGAGGCCCTAAACAACGTTTTTTTTGCTTTGCATTGCCTAGCATGTAACTAAAGGAAAATTATAGGCCGAACATAATGTATACTCCTCCGTTAGACCTTTATGACAAAGTATTGAGTGCCCCAAATGGAGATCGTATGTAAAAGTTAAGCCCTCGGGAAGTTGATGTATCAACTACCCCCATCAAAGCCCACAAACCTTTTGACATTTCATCTTTCGGGGCTAGGGTTTTTGGATGTTTAGGGTTTTCTCAATTATACTTTATGTTAAAAAGGCCTTTGGAGCCTCATTTTAATATAATTCTTGCGAATGAGCATAACCATCACATCTATTCTTAGAGATAAGCTGCCACCATTCTAGCGAGTTCATTCACTTTGTATTTTTATAGTTTCTGTACATTTCTCTCACTAATAGAAATTGTGTATTATTGTATCTCTGTGTTTCTTGCAATATTTATGTGTATTTCATTGTTATACCTCTGCCTTCATTTTGTTCTCAAAATAATTTGGATCAATGGTATTAGAGCAGGTTGCTCCTTGTCTTTTCTTAATGCATGTCCCCGACGAGGTCAGGATATAAAGAGTTGGTTCTCAAGCTAGTTTATCTTAAGGACAACCGATCTTGCCAACCCAAGCAACCTCCCATGGTAGAAGAAAAGAGAGACAAGGGAGCAAGATATCCTATCAATTTGTTGCTCGTGGAAGCCCTCACACAACAAAGGAATGACATGTTGGAGAATTTTTCTCAAATCCTTCAATGATTACCGACAATAGCGAGCATGTCTTCGTCAAGCAGTCGCTTTGGAGACGTTGCCCCATTCAAGGTACACGTTAATTTTAATGTTCTCGTATTTGAAGGTCGGATCGATGTGGATGCTTTGGAAAAGTGGTTAAATTTGCTAGAAGGTTATTTCTATGTTCACAATTTTTTCGACAGAGAAAAGATCACCTTTGCTCTCCTTAAGGCTCTCCCCCATGTCAAACATTGGTGGGAAACTTATTGGCAACAAAATTTCACAGAGGATTCTGGAATATGTGGGGTTGAGCCCACTTGGGATTTTTTTAAGGATGCAATCAAGGAACAATATTATCCTATTGGAAACTATGACGACCAGTACACGTGATGGATCGCACTGCATCAAGAGATGGGCCAAACAGTGTCGGAGTTCACAAATACCTTCCATACCTTGCGCACCAAGATGGGTATCAAAGACTCTAAGTGACATCTGGTTATGAAATATCGCGGGGCTCTTCACTGGTGCATCCAAACTGAAATGGAGTTTTTGGACATCTCATCATTGGGAGTCGCTTATCGATATGTTGTCAAAATCGAGCAGAAATTTAAGCAATAGAACAAGCGAGAATTTGGGTCTGCAAACCCACAACAACCAAAGTATAATAAATGCATCCCTAACTCACAAAATATCTAACCTCAAGACAACTAGTCCAAGCCATAGAAAAACAAGAGTAATGGGAAGACAAAGAAGGACATTGGGAAGTGGTGCGACTTCCAAAAAATCCCTTGGAACAACACCAATGAATGTCACTAGAAAAAGTCATTGGTAGCTAAGCTTAAAGAAACAGAGTTGAGCCCCAACTCAGACTCTGATTTAGAAAATAATAAAAGGAGACAGATCATTGATGTAAAACCCATTGCTACTATCGTGGTTGTGACAATACAACTAGATGAACCAGAGGATCCTAAGGAGGGGGAGTGCCTCTTCCATTCACAGATGTGGGTGAAGGGGACCTTGCTACATTTTATTGTTGATAGCGGAAGCCAGAAGAATCTAATCTCAGCAGAGGTCATCAAGTAGTTGGATTTTCCAACAACACCACACCCACAAACATACAACATTGGGTGGCTTCACCAGGGTTGATATCTTCGTGTCTGCCAACAATGTCACTTGTCCTATGGAATCAAGTCCTTCAAGGATGAGGTATTATGCGATGTTGCCCCATTGGAAGTCTGTGATGTTCTATTAAGCCAACCATATATGTGGAAACATTGTGATGTTTATGAGTCTCGACCCCATAGTGACACTGCAACCACTACAACCTCGACCCCATAATGACATTGCAACCACTACAACCTCGACCCAAGAACTTTCTATCCAACAGAAGCAGATTGTAGAAGAGCACAAAAATATTGTTACTTCACCTATGGGGGTGCCTCCACACTACCCAATCAAGCAAAGTTATAACAGAGCCCTTCATACTCTTCATGTTACATCTTCACCAACAGAGTCCTCCCACACTCGGGAAGATCATGCAACTAGATTGGTTTAATGGATTCAACCCCTCCAACAACAGGTTCATGACAACCTTCAACAAGCTAAGTAAGACAACTTCTACATCAAGGCAAACAACTCACCAAGGTTAAGATTCAACAAAAGCTTCCTCATCTCCCACAGGAACTTGACGCAATGGGTACCATTGCTTCCTAGGGGGAAGGAATGATCCAGAAGGACATCAGTGGCCACCCACCCATTCCGCTTGCTCAAAACATGGGTTTCCACCTTGGCCATTTTTTTACGGTTTTTCGGGTCCTAAACTTTCGAGGTCGTTTTGAGGCCCTAAATGACGTTTTTTTTGGCTCGGCAACACCTAGCATATTGACAAAGGCATATGCTAGGTCGAACATAATGTGTACTCCTCGGCTAGACCTTTTTGACAAGGTATCGAGCGCCTCAAATGGAGATCGTATGCAAAATTTACGCCCTCGAGAAGTTGACATATCAATTACCCCCATCGGGGCCCACAAACCTTTTGGCGTTTCATCTTCCGGGATTAGGGTTTTGGATGTTTAGAGTTTTCTCAATTATGTTTTATGTTAAAAGGACCTTTGGAGCCTCACTGTAATCATCTTCTTGGGAATGAGAATAGCCATCAGATCTCTTCTCAAAGATAAGTTGCCACCATTATAGCGAGTTCATTCACTTTGTAGTTTTACAATTTTTATACATTTTTCTCATTAATAGAAATTGTGTATTACCGTATCATTGTGTTTCTTGCAATATTTCGGTGTATTTCATTGTTATATCTCTGCCTTCATTTAATTCTAAAAATAATCTGGATCAACCGTGAACCATTACAAGATCAAAATATTGATTTGATTTACTCAAATAAATGACTTTGGCCTAACCATGGGAAGCGACGTTACTCTTTTGACTTCCTTAAATGACAACTCACTTTTGAAGACCAAATAACTCATGGACATTTTTATGTGAGAGATGTTGTTGTACATTGGAAGATTTTACCTTATAAAATCTATTCAACATAAAAGTAATTATCTACCATTCATGCACATCTATCCAACCACAATGTACCTATATGCAAGGTTTTGATATTTGTTTGTTGCAACATGTGTGATTATCATGATTGGTAAAACCACAAATACTGCAAGGATGCAAGTTCCAACACTTTGCTTGTACATGTCATGTTCTGCCACAATGACTACAGTATTGCTCCTACTTTTGCACCTAATTTGTTGGACTAGTACTAGTAGATGACTTACCTTTTGTAGATGTCTTTATTTTTACAAATTTGATATCATCATTACTTACCTTTATAACCAAGGCCTTTATTTATTGGTCCTCTACATATTTGTATGGGCTCCTTTATGCATTGCCCGTTTTGCATAAACTTTTGCCATCAAAACATTTTATTCATGAGTTTTGAGTCAATTCCTTTTGTATGCTTTTCAAAACAATTAATTCCATCATCTTCAATATGAGGTTCACCTTCAAGATCATCATTCTGAGTCTCATAGCATGAGAGAGACACATGTATATCATCATTATTAGCATCAACCAAATTACTAATATCACAAAAGCTATCAAGTTTTTGAAGCAAATCACTTGTGTCACAAGTTGCATCACACAATACTTTTTCTTGGTTCAATTTTTCATTTCACTTCCCAATGCTAACAACACATTTTCTTTCGCCAAGAATTCTTACTTCAATGATTCTATCATTTGATCTTTCTCATCATGAAGGTTTAAAATATCAATCACCGAATGATTGAGTGATTTCAACATTTTTTGTAGTTCACTTATGCATTATGCATTGTGTAGTGAAACCAACAAATTCTTGATAGAGCTCATTATCAAATCTCTAAGTTCAGTGATTTTTCCCATCATTGAATTATTAAATTCTTGCAACCTACTTATATCTGGGAGAGTGTCTTCAAGATCTTGTTGAAGTAGCTCAATTTATGATTAGCATTTTGTAGCATTTTTCTTGCTTGAACCATTTTAAAGTGTCAAATAAGTCATGCTTGCTTGTCAAATAATCAACACAAAAAATATAGGGTGGCAAGTACAAATAAGCATACACTTGTCTTTGAAATACAACAATGATAGGGGCATTAGGTACCACCAAGGATGCACCCCAAGGTGTTCCACCACAAAAAAAAATGAATTTTGTTACTTTTTATACAAATAAGAGTGTGATGTCAAATCTCGTTATCGTGATTGGTTTCTGTAGTGCTCTAATTTAATTATAACAACCATTAATTTAGAACAGAATAGTAAATTAAAAATTTACTCAAAATTCACTTTATCTAACACATTCAGTCCAATATTTCCATAAATAAAATTCACTAACAATTTACATACCTCACTCTGATGCTATCCGCCGCTTGAACCTGATGCTGCTCCTTTGGACACCCCAAAACCAGCCACCCTACCGACTAGTACGCCTAGCCCTAGGACATCAATGGATGTCCTAGCCCTCTGAGCCCAAAACCTCCTCAGCCCCCCTGGTGCACTGTAAATCCCACTGTAAATCAACTCTCCCAAAACTCCAAGTTCTCCCCTCTCCTCGAATGCATGAATCAATCCCCTCCATAATCCTTCTCCCCCTCCCTTATTCCTCCTTCACTGCCCCTTATTCCTCCTTCACCGCCCTCGCACATTCACTCCCACCTAACTCTTTATTACCCTTATCCCATTATTAATTGCATTCCCTTATTAATTGCCTTATCCCTTATTAATTGCCTTATCCCTTTTACGTATTGGTCACGTTATCCCCCTATGGGATCCGTAACCCCATTTGACATTATATTTTATTTTTAACCATTAATTTAATACTCAATCAATTAATGACTCACTTAATAATTAATCATTCATTAACCCTCATGTACACTATTTAATAATATCCAATTAGAAATATTATTTTATGATATAAATACAATTTTAGATAATCTTTAGGATTATTATTAAATTAACCATCTTAATAATTAAGGGTCATTACAGTTTCAAAGGGTTTCATTTGTAGGGAGACTCTGAGTCGAATCCCGTTGTATTTGGGAGGAGACACCTAAAAATTCCAACCATGCTAAGGGTTGGTGTGGCCCAGGCTAGATGCGATCCCCAGGTAATTTGGATGGCTTAGATTCCCCTAGGTCGTGGTTTCTTAGCCAAAGACTAATCCAACAAGTCATGGACATGCTAACAAACACACACACACAAAAACAAAAGATACAAAGAGGAGTGCAATACAAAGATAAGTGCACTTGCACAATTACATAAAATCTCCTTTAAAAAATGAAATAAAGCATTTTTAATAGATAGATATAAAACATCTTTTACTTTTTTTCAAATTAAAAATAAATAAAATCATTTTTAACGTATCCACTCCCTCACGTATTAACCAAAAAAGAAAAAACTCACACCTCACTTATTTTGCTAGCTTTTCAATTAATTTCCATCTCATGCTTTTACTTTTTAATTCTTAACACTTCACTTTCCCGATTCTCAACACATCTCTCTTCCTTATATCTTTAAAAACAATTTGGGATGAATAAAAATATAACATGTCTTCTTCTTGATAAAGAGTGTGCTTATATTCACAAAAGACATGGTTGAGAAACAATGTTGCTAGAGCATTCATTCATTTCTAATGTGAATGAAGCTATGATATTTCTAATGTGAATGAAGCTATGAATATATTGTTATACGATTGCTTGGAGTCAACTTTGTAGAAGATTTGAGCTCGTGTCACGGTTAAAAAAAAAATCCACAGATTAGAGAGTTTCTACACAATCGACCACTTGAATTAGCTATCGTTTTTTTTATTGGCAACAACAATGGTCTCACAAATAGAAATGTAGAAAAAATGGTGGTTGATTTGGTAAATTCATCCTCAATGTCAATGTCGAGTTGACAAACAATTGATTCAATTATTCCATTAATTTTCTTTCGATACGTTCCAACAACAACAATCTCACAATTTTTCTTGTTGACTCTCCTTTGTGTTGATTTTGGCCGAGTGATTGTTCTTTAATGGCGATGCACTATTTGAGTGGTCTTCCAATCTCAGCCTTTGCTACTCTTAGAAATTGATCTAAGAATAGGCTTTATTCAACTTCATCACGCTTCACATATCAACACTGGAGAAAATATATGCTTATCTCAAGAAGCAATGCACATCAACAATTTGACATATTACGCACATTGGCCATGTGATCTAGCAACACAAATAATTGGCAGACACTAGCAATTGATTGTCGTAGTATATAGAATGTTTCAACAACCATCATACACATTATGGTTCAATAGGAAATAGTTAACCTTCATGCATTGATCCTATCGATCGCTTCTTTGATTATGGTGGCTACCTTCACGTAGAGCAATGTAAACAATGTTTTGTAGTGCCTTCATTCTAATACAACAACATGTCCTTCTATTCAACCAGGAACCTTTTGAACATCTTTTCAACAAATTCTAGCACATGCCAATTCCATTGAATGTAAAGAATTGATAAGATCTTTCAAACTATTGTTTCTTCTTATATTTGCATATGATTATCCATGAGCTCTTATACCATTTGTTGGGAATATGTGCACAACCATAAAAAAGATTTGCATATGATTTCTTCTTATATTTGCATATGATTATCCATGAGCTCTTATACCATTTGTTGGGAATATGTGCACAACCATAAAAAAGATTGACACACAAAATTACACAATAAGAACACAAATATCCTCTAAACACCACATTGTATCGATCTTTCATGCATATCATGCATTTCTCTCATTCAATATAGCACACAAGGTCCCTTTATATAGCATGAGTTGACCATTAAAAACATGCCATAAACAATATTATGTTCAACCATGTGCATAGTTATCTCCCACAACATCTCTCCTTAAATCTCTGAATTGATTCTATGAGATCTTCCTTCCAAACTTCTCTTCTTATCCTCATATTTGATTCATACATAGATTTATATGAATTGTCTACTTTATTCACATATTATAATGTATTTATCAAATATGACACGTAGGAGTTAATCCTTCATTGAGGGAGCATCTCCTTCCAAGGATGGACTAAGGCTTGTTGTTCCATCCATGGACTCTACCTTGATGATTGTGGGTGATTATTTGATGATGGGGGATGGTCAGTAGGGTGGAAAAGATAAGTTAGTGCAACCTATAGTGGAGCCTCATGGCGAGGGGACGAGGGTCCCCTCTCATCCTTCGATGAACATTGAAACTATGCTTCGTCTAGATTGACGATTTCAATTTTTTTGTGGAAAATAATAAGGAGTATTTTGAGGGGCACATGCATTTGAAGACTCAGAGAGTTATTTTGTTCTTTTGCATCGAATCTTAGATGAGGAAGTCTTCAATCACTGGTTCTTAATAAACCGAGAGGCCAAGGGTATTTCCTCGAAGTCTTACTGGGGATTAGGGTTGAAGTATGTCTACCTTTTGTTTGATTCAGATAACTGCAACACCATGTGTTGAGTGAGACTACACTTACAAGGGTTGGTGCGACCCCTTCTTCTGAGGGTTGAGTGAGACTACAAGTACAAGGGTTGGTGCGACCCCTTCTTCTGAGGGTGTAGGGATAGGTGGAATTTCTATGGCTTCATGTAAAGGTGTCAGGGATGGTCTCCCCTCCGTGGATACATGTGCAAGAGTGGGTGGTTCTTCATCTGGTTGTTCCGGTTTGGGAGTAGACAATTCTATTTTTGGTATTCAAATGTGGGAGAAAGTGGCTCTTTAGCTAGTGGTTCAGGTCTAGTCTCAGTGGGGTTCTGGTGGCTCAGTGGTGAAACCTAGGGTTAATAATTCTTCTTTAGTTGTGGGGAAGCCTTGAGCAAAATGATTTACTAACCCTATTATCAAGGGCATTGCGGTTTGCTCTGGGTATATTCATTTGGAATGAATCTCTCTATAATGTCTTGGGATGTGCAAGGGATGAAAATTCCTAGTCAGAAAGTAGATTGTCGAAGGTGTTTTACAACATTTTTGACCAAATGTGGTTTTCCTGTAGAAGATCAAGTTGATTGTATTTGAGCTTCAAAACATGACAAGTTAATGTTGGAATGATCATTTTTGGGCCTTAGACCATTGCTATGGGAGTGGAGAGGTGGTGGTTGCATTTTCATCATATTTGCATAACATTGTGGCAGCTTATGGTTCATACTTTGAGGATCAATGTATCTAGGTCACTCTTTTGATCCAAGACTAGGTGATAAGATTATTTGTTGTTTATTCTCCTAACTATAGTTTAGAGCATAGTATACTTCGGGATTGAATGGTCTCTTCTCTTTTGGTTGTTGAGTGAATTGTTGAGGGCACTTTAACATGGTTGAGTAGGAAGGTGACCAATGTGGAGGCTTAGGTTCTATGATTAGTGATTTGAAGAAGTAGACTTGGTGTCATTGTAAGGAATCTCTCCATATATTTGACCCAAATTGGAAACAAAAGGGGCTTGGCTATGGTAGTTGGTTCACCTTGACCAATTAAAGATAGGGGCATGACAAGGTTTAGTGTCGACTAGATCAATTTTATGGTTCCTGAGAAGATATGTCATTTTTAGGCAGACTTCAACCCATGGATGTGATAGGTTGGAATCACCTTCTAACTCACACTATGATCTCTTTAGGTCAATTGATTAATCCACCTCCTGCTTTGTTCAAGCTTGATGTGTCCCATTTGGAGTATGAGAACTTGTGTGCCATAGTTTAAAGAGTTTGGAACCTCCCCCCCAAGCCAATGGGTACTCAGGGGTGGATCCTTTGGTGGGACACGAATCTTTGGTGGAGAAAGGAATTGTGGACAACTTTGTGGATTTGTGGAGATTTCCATCTTTCTTGAAGAGGATCTTCATAATGTGATTCTTCAAGAGGAGGATATGAAATTGGATATGATTGTTTGTAGAGGTGACAACTATATTATTGGGGGTGCTCTAAGTTTTTTCATGTCTATAGTGGATCTAGGAGAGGGATGATGGATTCGAGTTTTATTGTGACTTCCTCAAGATGATGGTGGCTACACATAGGGTGCTCAATTTATGTAGGCCAATGGTTCTCTTGCAGTGGACCCTTTCAAGGTTAGGGTTATGTTTAGTTCCCATTTTCAAAATATTTTTTCTCTTTATGCTCTGATAGATGGGGTGGTGGTTGTTAGAGATGCTTATTGCAGGGTTGTCCCTTGCAAGGTTTATAATGGTGGTTGGGACATGCTGGATATAATTTTTTCAAGGGGGGAGCTTTATGATGATTTGACATCCATGTAGAATGTAAAGTCAATGGGTATGGGTGGTCCTCCTTGTGAATTTTTCAAAGCCATGTGGGACACCATTGGTGATGTTTTATATTGTTTGGATTTTGAAGTATTCACTTCATGTTGTCTTTCAAAGTTTCTCAATTAGGGGTTGGACAAACTTATTCCCAAGAATGCATCTAGAGATTCCATTAGGGGTTGCTAGCCTATCAATTTCCTCACAGTTGCTTATAAAATCATGGTTAAGGCATTATATTTGAGGATCCTCTTAGTTGCATGAAATGTGGTTCACTAGGATCATAATGGTTTTTTTGGGGGGAGATACATTGTTGACATTGTGGCTTCAACATGAGAGAATTTAGAGTGGGATACAAAGACTAGTAAGTAGACCCTCTTTTAGAAAAATGACTTTGTTAAGGCTTATGATGAGGTTGATTGGTATTTCATTTCAAATATGTTGACTTGCTTGGGTTTTAGACCACATTGTGTTGTTGTGGTGAACACCCTCTTCCTAATGCTTTGAACTTTGTCTCCATCAATAATTCCTTGTCCTTGCTGAGTTTATTACATCAATCCATTGGTCAAGGCTTCCCTTTGGCTCCTTGTTTGTATGTGTTAAGAGAATATGCTTTGGTTACTTGTTAGAGACTATTCGTATTGCAGGGTAAGTTCATAGTATTTTTCTCCCAAAGGGTTTCATAGATGATCCATAACCATTTTTCAAATGATTCTCTCCTCTCTGTGAGGGTTGAGTAGGATTTGGTTGATTGGGCTCTCGCATGATTGGATACTTTTTGCTCTACTTAAGGTGGCATCGTTAGTGCTCACAAGAGAGACTTTTGGTTAATCAAATTGGATTCCTACAACCTAGTCTAATATTTGACCCAAGGTTATTATGTAGTGTTTGGGTATTCCTTTTGAGGTTGGGTTGTTACTAGTATCTATGTGGGATTAGTGTCTTCATAGGCTTCAAAGCAAGCTTCACATTTAACATCATAAGGATATTCCCTTGGCAAATAAGTTGTTTATTGTTGGTCAAAATTTTCAATCTTCTCATGTTTATTATGTCTCTTGTTGATTCCCCAACAAGGCCCAATTTCAACAACTCCAACAAATTCAAAGGTTGTACTTGTGGTCCAAGTATGGTGGAGAGAGGGGCCTCCCATTGGTTCCATGGGATGTGTATACCATGACCAAGGATAAGGGGGGGTCTTGGTTTGATAGATGTTTCCACCCAGAGAAGTGTTATTGTGGTCAAGTGGGTTGTATGGTACCTACACACACACACACACACACATATGGTTCTTGCCCTTTGACATTGGGGTAGTATTGTAGGGATTTTGAGCCCTGCAGTGAGCTCCCATGCAGAATTTACTTCCCATACCTAAGGCAGGGCCAGAATGTCCTGGGAGTTTTCAAGATCTGATCTATATGAAAAAGACAACTAGAAATCTTTATAGTGAGGAAGCATACACGATTTCTGAAGGTTGTCCCTGCACGCTCCTGGTTGATATCTTGTGCGGAGATTATTCCCATTCCAAGAGACATCGATCTGCACATAATGAAACAAGATCCTTTCAAAGATCAAAGTAGATGCATACAAATTAAAGACAAATCTACTAATAGATTATAACACATAATTCTATTAAGTTTATCAAAATGAATACATGCAAACAAGTACACAATTGAATAGAGGAAACGTCCTATACACCTTCTAGTAATTATTGAAAATCATTACAACGTGAAATGGAGAGTTGATGAGACAATCTCTTTTCAAGTTCCTTGCCCAAATCTGGTATCCAAAGTAGCAACATAAGTTTATTAGTTATTTTCTCCCCCTTCCCATGGGAAATGGTTTGGTTCTTATAGGGCTTTAGGGATAAGGTCATATGGTTAGTGGGATAAGATCCCTGAGTTCATAATGGAAGCCTTCTCGAAGCTAAACCCTGAGAAATCAATAGGAGATCTTATTCATTGCAACCAAATCCAAAATGGGAGTTCTAGGCTCCATGGACACATAGATAAATGATCCCTAGGATTAGGCTCTTGTGAGACCAACCCTCTTGGTCGCATCCTTAATGAAGGACAACAAAAACCAAGGGGAAATTGGACTGGAAACTCAGGGAAAAGGTGATGAAAATTGTTGGATTGGATAGGTGATCTTTTAAGAGATGATGGCTCAATAGTTAGGGGTTAATGAAGCTCTAACCAAATTCCCCATAAAGTGTGAGGTGGGAAGAGAGGTGTTTGATGACAAAATAGCACAATAAGAATCACAGAGCTTTGGGCAAAACTTGGAAGAGCAATCAGTTCTGAGAAAAACATCCAGGCAGACAAACCATGCTTTCATTAAAAGAGACAAAAGAGCATGGCCATGATAGTACATTGCAGATCCATGCATAGCGCAACGGACTAGGGCATGTCCACGATAACATACATGGTGGATCCATGCGAGATGCAAGTGAAATCATAGTCGCGACCAAATACAAATGTGGATCCATGTCATAGTATACAAAGCGGTGAGATGACTCAATAATTAAGCAATCTATGAAGTGCTCATGAATATTCTCCATCAGGCTTGAAGAGAAGATCAGAAACAAGATGATATATCAGGTCTTCGTCTGACATTCCCGAATGGTATAGATATACGACCTTACAAATAAAGGAGTTGAATTCAAGCATGGTAGAAACCGTCTGATTACCGGTCATTAATGGATACCCGTTAGCAGGATGTGAGGGAATCCACCGACGATGATGATGGAACCCAAGATACTGAGTACAATTTATGAAGTGTGAATAAAGGGGTTGACATCGAACACTCTTAGATTCATTTGACATGAGCCAATAATGTAAACCCACTAACAAAATGCAAGGAGACCTACCATTTTACAGAGTCGAGATGCATAGGTTTCTAGATTTCAATCATGGATAATGAGTTGTAGTCAACATAATGAAATCCATCGAATTAGGTGTCTTGATGTATCCCATCAATTGACATGAAACATGTAAAGATAGATGGTGTGAAAATAATAATGGAACACAACAGACACATGGATGGCTAGGAGAGGGAGAAAAAAGGACTACATGTGGTCGACGCAAAGAAACTTCCCTTAAACAAGTATGCACACAAAATGGCTTGACTTGGTAGCATTAACTTAGATGAATACCAAAAAAACTGGTCATGGAACAATGAGTGGAACGTGACACAATGATAGGAATGGTGGTCAAATGAGAGAAGTGGATGACCTGGTTGTTGTATGTGATGATAGAATAGGTGTTGTTAAAGGGAAACTCAAAGTAGTGATAACTGCCAGATAATGAAGATACCAAGATGGAAAACCCTCTAAAAATTCCCCATCGTGATTGGTGAGTACCTCCTTCTAGTTTTACAAGTTGGAGGAGGGTAACAGATGCTCTATATAGCTCATACGGAGATGAGTCCTTGGACATATTATTAACGAACCTTAGTGTTAGCACTGAGAGTCACACCTCGGTTCAAAGAGGATAAGCCAATACCCATCAAAAGTACAATGTATTGAAATGGTTCAGTGGGTGGATCGGTGAGACTGAAGGGAGAGGAAAAGGACCATGAGAAATAGCAACCGAGATCAGTTCGGGACCATTGGGATATGGAGTCCCTTAAGTATAAATTGAATAAGGAAGAGCATTTAAACCGCCTATCGGGACAAAAGGATTTATGTAGGAGAAGGGCAAAAATGTCTAAGTGATGAACCTTGAAAAATGGGAAAGATAATGGCAGATCCTCTATCGAGGGAATCCATAGATGAGAGAGATTATATTCATATAATAAGGAAAACATAAGGGTTTGAGTGATTAACGATGAACATGGGAAAGATAAAAATAGATCCTCCACCGCCTCAGGAATCAAGATAGGTAGAGATTACATTGTAATAAGAAGAAAACAAGCGTGTAAACTAAGAACCTGGTCGATGAAACAAGTTCAAGAGATCTTCAGCCAACATAATATTATTTGAAGTCAAATATAGGTACAAACTAAAATTACAGAGACCCTGCTCACGAGAAACTCTCTCATCTCTCAGCCTCTGAAGAACACACCCCTTCTACAAAATCCGAAATTGATCTATTTATAATCCCGAGAATAGTCCACAAATTTGCCGGTGTGACACAGTATCGTTCAATGCTTTCATTTAAGCATCCTTAAATGGGGTGTGCTTATTTCCTCCCTATCGGTTGACTCGAGATCAACATGGAGTCTTTTCTTCTATAGGAAACTGATCAGACCAACATGGGTCTACAAGCGCCCTCTATGGTACCTCAGTTGACAGTCCAATCTCCTCAGCCATGGATTCCATGCCATCTATTTATGGATTGAGCTTAGGTTTCAGCTACCGGGGCACAACTAGATGATTAGCGGGTGACCGTGCCCCTCATACAGTTGGGTGATGAACCCAGCAAATGGATTCGGGGCACTAAGGTCAGCCTACGTTTGTGGTTGAACTCCCCACCGAGGATCGGACAACTTTGACGCTACTAGGGGTGGCGGGCATTTATTTTATATAAGGCGTTGGCGAAACATGTGATTTTTGGGGCCATCAGAAAGAGGTTTGAACTCAGGACGCTTTTGGGGCCGAAATACACCGCCTCTACGCCCGCATTAACCACCATAAAAACCGCAGTTTGGTTCAGTCTGCCCTTAGGGTTTTAACGCCCATCGCAGTTTGTAGCACCAAATGACTGAGTGAATTACGTCCCGATCCCGGTCGAGCTCTAAGATTTGGGTGTGCCAAATAGGTACCCCACCAAAAGTTTATCAAGCATAACTGTGGAAACCTTCTAACTGCTTTAGGGATGGTGCTAAATTGAAAAGCACAGGGGATATCTCACATAGAAACGCACCATGTTGCCTGGCATCTCATGGTGTCGGCGATACAGGAGCTTTGTGTGAATGCTCTTGAGGGGAAGGAGGGTTTCAATCCCATGTGTGGGTCCTTCTATGTAAATTTTAATGAGTCCAACGAAGGTAAAATCGATGGCCTTTTTATTTTTAGAGAGTCACAGAAAAGATTATTAAAGAAACACCATGAGGACTTTTACGTAAAATTAGTCTCAGTCGAAAATGTAAAGCGACACCCTGGGAGAAATATCCTAACCATAATGGATAAGGTGTTCCTTTTTCATAAATAGTATGATGAGATCGAAAAATGGCCCCAAACCATGCGGCTCAACAAAACATGCTTTCTAATTGCTTTACTTGGCGTGAAAGAGACAACAAGATGAAGCTTGACAATCTTTTTTGTTTTTACGGAGCGTGAAAAGAGCAAGAGTCCTCCATGATGATGAGGTCTTTTTTTGTAAATAGTCCATCTGGCCCAAAAAATGGGTAAATATATACAAGGTGGATGTCTTTTCAAATCCATGAAATGAGTGTGAAAAGACAAGCATACTCAACGATCTTTTCTTTTTAAGGAGGAGTCCAACGAAGGTAAAATCGATGGCCTTTTCGTGTTTAGAGAGTCTGAAAAGGTCGTAAAGAAAACACCATAAGGGACTTTTTCGTAAAATTAGTCTCCAGGGTCCGAAAATGTATAAAACGACACCTAGGAGAAATATCCTAACCACAAGGGATAGGGTGTTCCTTTTTCATAAATAGTATGATGAGATCGAAAAATAGCTAAACCATCGCTCAACAAACATGCTTTCTAATTCACTTTAACGAGCGTGAAAGACAACAAGATCGCTTGACAATCTTTTTGTTTTTTAACGAGTTCGAAAAGAGCTTAAAGAGTCCTCCATGATGAGGTCATTTTTCGTAAATAGTTCGCCTGGCCCAAAAAATGGGTAAATATATACAAGGTGGATGTCTTTTCAAATCCATGAAATGAGTGTGAAAAGACAAGCATACTTCGCGATCTTTTCTTTTTTAAGGAGTCGAAAAAGAGCTTAAAGAAGACTCCATAGAGTGGTTCCATAGTTTATATTGATAGTGTTCCTGACAAAAAATGGATTAGTATGTGGTTCCAAGAGTAATAAAAAAAATAAATGTCTAAAAAATGAAAAAAATGAGCTAGTTCTAGTGTGAAAAGGGTTAAAATGAAGCCATATATGGAGTAAAAAAGAAAGTATTTACCTCATTTTAACTATTTACCTTTGTGAAAACTTGGAGAGCCCTTTTCTTGCCAAAATTTGGAGTGGCGATTGCGAAGATTGGAGCCATAGATCTTGCAAATTTCAGTCATTCAGTAAGAGGTTGGATCCCAACTTAGAAAACCCATGTTTTATTTTTGCATTTCATTCATTTTTTTTGGTTGTGGCAAGCCACAAATTTTTTGAGAGTGTGTAGTCGCTCCCAGGATTAGTTCGAGGGCCGACCGACCAAAATGGTTGCGACCGGTGGCTTTGTCCACCAAAGATAGGTGCGTCCAAGCGAGATGGTCGTGACCGATTGCTTTGTTCGCCAAAGAGGGGTGTGATCGAGTGGATTTTGCCATTTTTGTAAAGGTTTTTTTATGAATTTGCTTTGATGATTGGGTTCTAATAGGATTTTGTGGTGTCTTTGGCAGGTGTGGGCACAATGTTGGAGTGGAGGGAACATGAGCATGAATTGAATGATAAATATGTTATGGATGATCCTCCCACTCTGGATTCTTTGCAGAACTATGGGTTGTTGAAATTTTTTTTGTGTCAAAACATGCAGGCCCAACCTACTATGCTACAGACTTTGGTTAATATGTGGGATCCAGAAAGGCAACACTTCGTTCTACGAGATCAAATATTGACATTAGAGATGGAAGATATGTACTTCCTAACGAGATTGTCCAATTGTGGTGCTACAATGGTTCTGGTTGGTGGAAAAAGTGGAGGTATAGATCGAGTAGATGATTATGCAACGCGTTATTGTCACCCTCGGACGCAGAAGAGCATCAATAAGCTGCCAATTGGTCAGGTGATGGACCTTACCTTAGACATTGTCTTGTTCACCATTACATGGGCGACAGGGAGTATGGGGCCTCACTTGGCTTCAAGGAGCCAGGTGGATTATGCAGTGACGAGTTTATTCCCCATGGTGTACAATTGGTGTGCAATGGTTCTTGAGAATATGAAGGAGCAATTGACCAAATGTAGGTTGGGACGACAAAAACAATTTGGCTATGGATCCATACTATTATCTTTCTTCTTTGAGCGAGTGTCGACATCATGTCCATGGGATGTAGTGCCAAAGTCTGGGTTCAGGGATCCAATAATGAAGAAATGGACAAATATGTTGTCCCGACTCGGGGGGTGGGGATGAAGAAATGGACATATATGTTGTCCTGACTTGGGGGGTGGGTGGGGGACACAATTTCAGTTTGATGCGAAATTTTTCCAATGGTGGCATCGACAGATAGTGGTGGTGGATGATTACATATATCACGACGTTGACTATCTTCATGATCCCGATATGGTTCTCTTCAAGGGGGAAAGGTTCAACTATGAGTTTGGTAAGAAAGATAAACTTATAGTATGTTTGGTATTTTTGATGTTTTTGGGATTTTGTTATATATAAATGGTTTTGTGTGTAACATAACAAATTATTTTTGATGTGTAGATTGTGCACCAGTATGTTCAGTGGGCATGTCGTCGTTGTATAGGCGAGGCGAGCAACTAGGTGTTGGTAGAGAACAACACAATATGGGAGTCGATGCATAGATATTAGAAGATATCGAGGAAGACCTCGAGCGCTTGACTATTGGGATTCCAGTGCCACACATGGATAATATACCTCTACGTATGCAGAGGAATGTAGTGGGTGTGGGGAACCGGTTCAGGTGCCTTCTGCAAAAGGTCGCAGGAGCAGTGATTTTCTATAATGACCAGAAGGCTCCTCGTGATGATTAGTTCTTTTAGTTTGATGGATTTTGATGCATATTTGTTTTGTAGATGTATGGGTGGATAACCCAATTTTGTTATGTTTTACTGGTTTTGGATGTTTTTTGGACACACTTTTTTTTTATATATATGGACATATGGCTTTGTTATTTCTGCTTATGTATATGAGATGGATGATGTGTATAATGGTTTATACAATGAATGTTGAATGTGATGTTTTTTAATGGAGTAGATTCCAATTCAATACAAAATTTGCTAATGAGTTAGCTAAATAATTGAATTGTCTTAGTATATGTTTTTAAGAGATAAAATGAAATAAACGTTCCAAGAGTTGTACTCTTAAATATTTCCGAAAATGGATAGGATGTCGAATAGAATAAGTCGAGTTGAAGTGTGAAACTACGAGCTCAGAATCTAGGCGTATTATCAAGTGGCACATTCCTAAAGCAGATGCTTCGGTCATAAGTTCAATAATGACACTGTATTTTGCAACATTGTTTGTTGCAGGGCTGAGATAGATACCCCAGAGCTTACTATGTCGTTGGTGGGTGAAATTATTACCCAAGCAATGAAAGCAATATTTCGATAGGTCCAACTAGCTCCATCCGCATATCCAAAACAGGGGGAGGGAAACGACGACATCTGCAGCTCAAGCATTAAGCAGGATAAGCAGATTGACAAAGAATGTCACACAAAGGGAAAACAAAATCAACCATAACACACTATAATACATATGGTACAAAAGGCCTAGATAACGCAAGGCTTATGCATAATACTTTTTCAAGTAGACCCCGTTGCGGGGCTCCGATAATGGATTGCCTTGATAGTCTGCTATCTCATAGGCTCCTTTTTTAGGAACTCGTGTAATTATATAGGGGCCATTCCATAAAGGTTTGAATTTACCTACGCCTAATTTTTTGCGGTCTTGGTCGTAGACCAAAACTAAATCGCCTTATGAGAAGATTCGAAGGCATATTTTTTTTATCATATTAGTGTTTGATGCGCTTTTGGTGATACTCATTTGCCATGATGGCTTCACAACGTCTCTCAACAAGGTGAGATAAATATAGGAGTCATTCCTCTTCGAAAAAAGTGTCAGGCAGGAGTTCGACAACTAGCTTGAGGGATGGGATTTCACATTCAATGGGTAAAACAACCTCCAAACCATAGACAAGTTGGAACGGGGTGAAGTCGGTGGCAGTTTTGGCAAAGGTCTGATATGCCCACAAGGTTGGGAATAACCTTAAATGCCAATTGTTTTTATGTTTGTCGATCATTCTTTGGAGCATTATTTTGAATACCTTATTAATGGATTCGATTTGACCATTTGATTGAGGGTAATAGGGAGATGATTGTTCTTGGTCAAAATGCAACAGAGTAGATAATTTCGTCATCATTCTATTGCAAAAATGTGATCCATGGTCGGTCACGATGGATTTAGGCACACTGAAACGTGMGATGATATGATTGAATAGGAACAGGGCGACAATATTTGCGTCATACGTAAAGGTAGGCATAGCTTYTTCCYACTTTGTGAAATAATCAACGACCACAATAATGTAATTATGGCCGATGGTAGAAGGAGGTTTACAAGTGGTGAAATCGATGCCCCATTTAGCGAACATTCCAACTACAATGATTGGATGTAAAGGAGCAGGGTAAGTGCACATTTTTTTGGAAAATATTTGACAGGGGTGGCATTTTTGTACCGAATTACTGCAATCTTTAAAAATTGTGGGCCAAAAATAACTTGCGCGTAAAATCTTCTGGGCAATGGCTAACCCATAAAAATGGCCACCACATGCTCCAAAGTGGAAATCATTTAGGATTCGTTCGACTTTAGAATGGATGACACACTGGCGGAATACCATATCCACTCTGTGATGGTAAAGGGTATCGTCGACGATGAGACAGTTTCAGGACTGGTGGCGTATGCGGCAACGATCATCTTTAGATAGATTGGGTCGAAAGCATTCGGTCTAGAGATAAATCAATATGTCTCCATACCAAGGATCAAATGAGTTGATGAGAAACAAATATTTGTCAGGTAATGAATCTTGTACCGCAGATTCATCAAAGGCTCAAGGAAGATCGATCATTAATTATGTGAAAATCGAGGATTTTTTAGATTTAGGGGTGGAAAATTCAAGATCAAGTTCTTGTAGCAGGATGATCCATTTAGAGTTTTGTCACCCTAGTATCTGGCGTGACAAAATATATTGCATTGGGTTCATGTAAGAGACAACAATGGTGGTTCAAAGCATAATATAATGTCGGAATCGCTGGACAATGTAAACGACTGTCAACACCAACTTCTCAACGTAGGGATATCGAAGATCAACACCAACTAAGCCCTTACTGAGATAATAAATAACATGTTCATTGTGTTGATCGTCAGTCTAGAATAATACGATTCCAATGGCGGTACGATAAGTTGCCAGGTATAGGATGAAATCTTTATTGTAATTTTGGGGTTTGAGTAATGGTGTAGATGTAAGAACCTGCTTCAAACGATCAAAAGGTTGTTGGGCTTGTTCATCCCAAATAAAAGGTACACCCTTTTTCAATAATCACATGAAATCTTTGGTGATTTTGACATAATTGACAACAAAGCGTCTAAGGAAGTTTGCTTTCCCTTGCAAACTTTGAAGTTGGATTACAGAGGTGGCAGGGGGAAAGTCGATGATTGCCTAGACTTTAAGGGGATCAAATCTGATCCTAAACCTGGATACAATGAATCCAAGTAAATGACTAGAGTCCACGACAAAAATGAATTTGTGTGGATTTAAGCGAATGTTGTAATATCGATACGAAGATTTGGCATAGATGATCTACGTGATCAGACCTCTTAGGAGACCGAGGAAGGAGATCATCGAGGTAAGGCTATACAATATGTTTAATCTCATGGAAGGTGCAATACATGTCCCGCTGGAATGTTGCACCAGCGTTTTTAAGACCAAATGGTAACTTTCGATATGCGATGGTTTCCCATGGGCAGATAAAGGCGGTTTTGTGTTGGTCCTCTGGAGTAATTTTGATTTGATTATAGTTGGAGAAGCCAACCATAAATGCGAATACTTCACATTCAACACAATCCTTGATGATTTAATCGATGAAGGGGGTAGGGAAATTTTCATTAGGAATAGCCTTGTTGAGGTCCCTATAATCAATGCATACTCGGATGGTGCCCTGCTTTTTGTTAACTAGTACGATGTTGGACACCCATTTAGTTAGGGGCATGGGATAAATAAAAATAGCATTTAATAATTTTTGAACTTCTTCTTTAATTGTTGAAGCTTTCCTTGGATGAACTGGGTAGATGTTGGAAGATTGGTTGTTCTCATTGATGTCAACCCTATTCATTGGTTTTGGACCGCAAGATTGATGAAGGTATTTGGACATGAAGGACAATGCACATGCAGGCACAACACCCATGGATGGATAGTATACATGATGTTGTTTCTGGTGGTAGGTGTAACTCCACGTAGATCCTCATGGTTGAGGAGAAATGAATTTTTGAAGATCACAAAGTGATTTGAAGAAGGAAGTACAGGTCGACCCTGAAGATAATTAAAGAAAAGAATTACAAAATAAGAAATTGTCAGGTCAGACCTAATTTTAAAAGGAAGTGACATATAGGGTATAAACACATATCATTATACATTCATTTTATACACACAAGTCGAATTTCAGAGGAAATCTGAAGTAAAGAAGGCCGGATTTCAAGGGAGGATGAAGTCTTTTGGTGATGTGTTCTAAGGTATGTTATTTACATGTCATCTTACCATTTCCGATATAATTTTTTTTCTAGAACGATTCAGATGGTTAAATTGATATGGTGTTGAGAAGACATATCTAGGTATCTGTGGTAAAAAATTCAGCTCTTTATTCGCTATAATTTTTGAGATACACTCTGTGGAAGATAGGGTTTTTGACAAGTCCTGAAGCTAGTTATAAACAGGTGTTCCGGGTAAAACAATCATAACTTATTCATAGAGAACCCAAATGAAGTGAGACCAATTTCATTGGAAAGAGTACAAGATGTAGTTTATTGTGTGCAATTTTCAGAATCTGATGTTAAGTATTGAGCACGGGGCATGCTGTACAAGTTCGCTCTCCTGAATAAACTAGAATTGAATAAGGTCTACCATTCACTTTATAACTTCTTTTTGGGGAGGATTCAAGGAGTGAAACCTGGAGGAGTTTCAGAAAATACATTGGGTAATATTATCTATAGGATCAGAGTATTCCAAGAATTGAAGAATTTCAGAAGTTGAATAAGCCTCAGGAAGCATTATCAGGTTCTATGTGATGGTTGGCTGATGGTGGTGATTTAATGTAAACTTTTATTATCTCTCATATATCCTTGGGTGGAAGGAAGGGGAAAGGATGGAGAGGTAAACCCTCTCTTGATATTGGAGGATTGTATCTTCCTCTTGGAGGTTTATCCCTCCATTTATATTTGGAAGCTGTAGCTACCTTTGGAAGTCA